>JAPPVO010000059.1:153914153-154049591 GCA_030407325.1 Camellia japonica | reverse complement strand
CTTTTTGAAAAAGTGTTACATTTGCACATTTCTTGCATCACATAGCATTACATCATATCACACAACAATGTAAATGAGATTGATCTTTTGCTTGCAAATCAAACACTTGTATCGCAATAACAAAACAACTCATACAACAAACTGCTCATTCTGAACACACAGCTCATAACACAGCGCTTGGTTTATTCGGCACACAGCTCATACAACGCATTGCTCAATCTGAACATATAGCCCATAACACAGTGCTTGGTTTAATCTGCACATGGCAATTTCTGAATAAACAGTTCAACCTGAACAGACGGGATGCAAAGATGGAATTGGAAAAAGTTGAAACACACTCAGATGCTCCAGGTTTTCCCTCTTTTCCTTTGCTTCGCAATCTGAAACCCATATGTTCACCGTTTTCACGTGACCTGGGGTGAGCCCCTGGCGGTTTTACGAAAGAAAGAAACATATTTTTGCACAACTGTAGAGAATGGCACAACACTCTGAGCACAAAACAAATCATTTTGAAATTGAAAGATGAGTTTTTAATTGGGTATTGAGCCTACGACTGAACACAGCGCACTACAACTCAACAACGGAAAACAAAAGGTAAACAACCTAAAGACAAACACAGACACTCGAAATGACTCAAAACGAGAATCGAGACAATCAAAACAAAAGACACGACACACGGACGTGTTACAAAAATGAGAGACCTCAGATCACGAGGAGCCATTCTCCGGGTATTGTTTCCCACCCTTTCTCATTGGTGATTCTCTCATCACTCGGCCCTCAAGCTCTGTTTTTATGAAAAAGCCCTTTTCCTCACTTTTCCTCTCAGCGCACATCTCTCTATTCTTCAATCTCTCATTTTTTTATCCCTCCCCTGGGTGGTTGATGGATAAACAGGAAGTTGTGGGTTCATGCCCGACATTATCGGCTCGTGGCTATTTCCTCCGGTGACGTCTAGTCGATGCCCCGGATGAGGGAGTGGAGTGTCTTGATCCATTCCAATTCGTGCTTCGCACTTGACTCGACACCTCGCTGCTTGGAGGATGAGAGAGCTTCCAGCCCTTTGTTGTTAGCTTCAGTTGTGCCCTTCTTGGCGAGTAGAGTGCCCTTTCTGGCAAGTGTGTTGATAATGGGGGACAGACAGAACACATGACTCAACTGTGCCCCTAGTTCATCATTTTGGCCATTTTTTGTTTTGGTTTTCTACTAAAACAATTTTGACCAATATGAGAGTTAGATTAACACACTTGTTCAACTTTTCTAATTCAAAATCACGCAAGTTAGGCTATGAGCACTGAAAATTTTCCTTTTTTGGGTCCAAGAAATGGTCCAGTTTTGGAAAATAAAATAATTTTCAAGAAATTAGTCAACCTTAGTAAAAATTCTGAAAAACCGTTTTGGCAAACAGCCAGTGCTCAACAAGCATGGAACCCACTCTCGAGATGCACAACCTCGGATCCGAAGGAAAATTGCCCCTTGCTTGAAGAGAGCTGCATGGCAACGGAAAGTTGCCCCTTGTTTGAATGGCAACTCATGGTAACGGAAAGTTGCCCCTTATCTGGATAACGCCGCATACTGTGAACAGTTCTCATTAGTAATGATCGCAACCGCACTCTCGGATACAGAGAAGGCGAAGATGGTCAAAACCAATATATGGACATAGTCACTTGGAAAGTTTTGGTGGCTGGACTTCAGGATGAAGTTGCCTATGTATCCCAAACATGGGAATCAAGCCTTACGTAGTTCCGGCAAGGTACACTCGGGTATTAACCTCTCCTTTTATACTCTAACTTTTGCCAAGGCCGCCCTTCCGGGTTTTCAACCTTGCGAGCTATGTTTTTTTTTTTCTTTTCAATTTTTTTTTTTTGTTCATTTCTTTTCAGAATTTTTTTTGATTTCTTTTTTGATTTCTTTGCATTTTTCTCTTTTTTTCTTTTCTTTTCTTCTTTTTTCCTTGCTCTAACTTTTGCCTGGGTCGTCCTTCCGGGTTTTCGGCCCAGTGAGCCTCTCAAGGGTAAAAGTGTAGCTTTGTCCATGTGAAATGGTTTTGAGATCTTGAAGCCCTCTGAATCCAAGAGAGAGGCTGCTGTTTGTTGACAATGCAGGAGTCCATCCAATGGGAGGGCTGAATTTGCCCCTAGTGTTGTGGATAGGAACTCGGTTGTCCTTTAGCACAAACTTTCTTCTTTCTTCCCTTCTGGGATTTGGCATTCTTGCCGATCTTCGTTAGCTTGAGAAACATCTCAACTTCTCGTTCTTCGAGCACATTTGAAATTCTTTTGCCCTAGTTCGAGGGGTGCCTCTGATTTTGGTTTGCAAGCTTCTCTTGACGACATCTGATCTTCTTGATCTGACTTTGGTGCCTCTTGTTCGAGGGCTGCTTCAAATCTGGCCACACAGACCTCTCATCTTGGTTGACCATTGAACATTCTGAACCCAAGTTCAAGGTTTTGAGAGCAAAGGGGTTGAATCTTGAGGCTGAGAGCGATCCTAGGCTGCACAATCTCAAGAGTGATTCCACACAGGTCTTCGCGGGACCGCGCAAAACATTTTTTGAAAACTTTTAAGAAAGCGACTAATCGCTCGCGCAGAAGACAAGGTAGAACCAATCTGGATCAAGCCAGGATCCTTCTCAGTACTCACACTAACAAGCATGATCTTATTCACGAAGGGCTTAGCAAGCCTTTCTTTCTCTCAGTTTGATCAAATTTTGCAAAACTCGAGGAATTCCTTCCTTTTTGTTTTCACCACAGTGTTAAAAAAGTTTGGAAAAACTTAGGTCAATACAATGAGTTCAAAGCATAGAAAAGCAAGTGAAAAGCACTGCCGCTTCATTTAGATCTTTTGGCACAACTGGCGCAAAGCAGAAATGAGCACAAAAACATGAAAACCATCTGGCTGTTCATTCAGATCTGTTGGCACAACTGGCTCAAAGTAGCAATAAGTACAAAACATGACAGCCACAGCTGTTTCATTCAGATTTCCTGGTTGCAACTGGCTCCACGGCAGAAACAGACAAAAGAAAGGAAAAAGACAAACACAAAACAAGTATATGGTGTCCGAGGTAACATCCCCGGAACCACCCGACTACTATACAACAGGACTGACTCGATATAACAAGGCAGACCCGATTGACATAGTACAAAAAGACTGACTATACACAAGACAACAAAACTGACTGAATACCCAAGTCAGAAAATACAAAAACTAACATTCGCAAATGCTCAAAAATAGTGCGTACCATACGCCACATCCGAGGTAAACCGAGCGCCGCCCGCAGGTGGCCCAACCCCTGATCACATACTTGTATTATCCTCGAAATCCACCAATCCAGCGCTGACAGACTTTGCTGAGCTCGGCGGGAGGATGACGTTATTGTCAATCAAATCTTGCACTTCGTGGCGAAGACAGAAGCAGTTATCGGTGCTGTGACCGGTTTGTTGATGGTACGCGCAGTACTGAGTAGCATCATGTGAGAGAGGGAGATTATTCGGGAGAGACCGAGGCTCGAGGGGTTTAAGATGCCCCTTTTTAGCCAGGATTTGAAGTGCCTTAGACAAATGCATGTGAAGGGCATGGAATACCCTGCGACCTCGGGGTAGGTACTTCGAGGCTTGCTGACTTTTGCCGGACGCACTAGCAAAAGGATTGGCAGGTGCAGGCTTGGCTCCCTGATCTTTTCCAAGTGCAGGGTTAGGATTGGAAGGAACAATTCTGGTACGACGGTCCCTATCCAGATTTTCCACCTGGCTTGAACTGCCCTCGGTCTGAGTGGGAAAGACGTCATCCATAGTCTTAGCGACAACTGCGAGTACTTGTTGCTTATTCAACCCCCCGGCTTTCAAAGCCTCGACTGACCACAGCAATTGTTCATAGGGATCAGTGTCTGCTCCCAGTTTGTTCTTACCTCTAGCCTCAGCTTGATCGAGAGTTTGGGTTGCTATATCAGAGCAGAACCCGGTTGCTGTTGACATGACATTACCATAGCTTAAGACAGCCTCAGGTTGGCTGAGCTCGATCACAATTCGCCCCAGTAGCGGGGGCTCCTGCGGTATGAAATTCTCGGCATACAATGTGGCTGGTGGCGAAGTCGACATTCCATAGGTGAGATCAGCCACAGACCTCTAAAGGTCACCAATCATTCCATCCTCTCAAATGTGGTGGGCTCACGAGGTTGAAACAACTGGGGTGTCCAGATCGGGTGCGCGACAGGCGACCTAGGTGGGTGTTGTACTTCAACATTGGTCTCATCCTGCAAGATGATTCCTTGGTCCAATGCGGCTGCCATAACCACAATTTCCTCTGAATTTTGTGTCATCATAAGTCCGCTGAGCTGAACGGAGGCAACGCAACCGGTGACTGATGGATTAAATGTCTGCCTTGCCTCGGCGGAGGAGAACACCAAATCTCTGGACCCAAATCTCTGAACTGAAAGAGAAAACAAGCAGCGTTTCAGCCCAACTTTATCAGAACAGACACAGGCATAGTTGAATAACTGTACTCTACTACTGATCACTGTTCCACAAAATCACTGCCCCAAAAATTGAATTTGATACCCGCAGATATAACTGATTCCCCAAAACACTGATACTGATGTTCGCAGGCCTGATACTTAGTCTTGCAAACTGATATATGCATTCCCTGTAGAGGTCAACTCAAAAAGCACATAACAAGCAAGCAAGAACCAAAACACCCCTATTTTGGGGTAGGGTTTCCCTGTCTTATTTTGTCAGGAGCTAGGGTTTCACTACGCACACAGCGGTTTCAAACAACCTATAATCGGGTAGAAACCTATCCTAGCTTGGAATGGTCACTATGGATTCCGAACATGCACTAGGTCGAATGGTCAAAAGAGTGCCCCGGCAAAAAACGGGGTTTGTGTTCCCATCGTGGTAGAGCCCATAACCGGTCAGCCTTATGGCACGCTTCTCAAAGCGAGCCTCCGGTAAACCGTTCAGGAATAGGAGATGGCAAACACGGTATCCTAGGCGCACCAATGCAAATGCAATGCAAAGGGACACATAAGTGTAGTCAAAACAAGATATCATGAGTTCGAGTCAAGTTCTCTAAATCCCCAGCAGAGTCGCCAGAAACTCTAGACGCGCCCTCGGGCTTTGCTGCTTCTACAGTTCGGACTCGTTTGTCACGGTTCTGAATCTAATCTCGCAATGTGCAATGCAAGACTGATAAATCACCAAAGAGTCCAAATCTGGCAAATCGTTTTGGAAAACAGATTTTTAGAAAGAAGTGCCAAACATGGACTGCTTTGCCAGATACAGAGTCGCCACCTAAATATTTTACTTTTGGGGAAATTTAGGAAACCCTGACTCGTTGCCTAAGGCCACGTGTCCATCATCAACAAAGTTGCCTCGGCTCAGGAACTTGGGTACAATTGGGGAAGGTCAGCTATGAGCACCCCCGCTCGCTCGATCAAAGATCGGCCACTACTAAACATGATATCTTGTTTTTGAAAACACATGTGCTCTTATTCCGATTTATTAGCCCAGAATTACTATGTGATGCGCACAACACACAAGTATAGACTAGATCGCCTAATTTGGAACAAAGCATCGTATATCCGTTTGTTTGGAAATGTTTTGAAGTTTGCTACTCTCAAGTAGACTAAAACACGGATTTCAATGAATTGTTCCAATTCAAGCAATCCAACCTTCACCCACAGGCATTCAGGCAGTTATATCACATAAGCAATTAGCCTCATGGCAAGTATGTTGTCATGTTAACATTCACATACATGCAAGATGCTTAAAGCATAAACACTCACAGTGTACTCCGAGCCAAAATAAGAAACTAGTTAGTAATCATGCATGATCCTAGTTCATGTTAGCAATGGCTAATGCAACGCATGCAAAATGCAACCTAGATAGGCTCGGCTACCCTAAGAATGGCATGTGAAATGCGACAACTCGATACACGTAGTCAACTTGGAATTTGAAATACAATGCAGTTAGTATGATGCGCCGAGCCCGGTGCATGCAATATGAATGAATGTATGCAAACATGCTATCATAAGTATGCTAATTGAAACATGCCCTAAGACTAACCATTGAAAGCAGGTAAGTAAAAGGGAGAAAGACGTGGGGTTGGAAGACATGCATCACACACACGCACGCTTATTACAAAATTTGCCCTATCTCGGAGGGGCCAAAAGAATAATACAAACCAAATAAATAATTAACTACTCTAGCTAATTAAATATTACAAAACCTTAATTAATTAACAAATTAATTAAGCTATTAAAGCAGTAAAGCTTCCTTGGGAAGAGGGATGCACGCATGCTCGGTCGGCTTTGCTCGGAAATCCATCGTCATGTCATAGTTGCCTCTGTTTACAATGTTTTATGCCTCTGAAGACTGCACAAGTCCCAAAGTTGCTTCTGAAATACTCCCTGAGGGTTGTGGGAGACCACCGGCCAAGAGGGATGATCACCGGCCATGGGGATCTGGTCATCGACCACAAATGAAGCTCTCGGCCAAATATTCATGGCCGGCTGGCATTGAATGTGGTCGGTCGGCCATATCTTCCTGCAGAACCTTGTTTTGACAGCAGCAGGGGGCAGACCAAGCATGGCAATGCATTTTCAAGCAAATGTTTGCACAACCACCCTCCCCATCATATTTAAGACTCAGGGGAGTATGGTACTCGACCCTCGGGCCACCAATCGCGCACTTCAATGTGTGATGGCCCAAGAGGCCAAGTGTGCAATTTCAATGTTAAATGAAATGCACACTAAACAAACAAGGGACCCAACCTCTATCATGGGGATTCAAGAGGCAAGACATGCATGCAAAATACAACCTAAGCATGCAAGCTAAGTATGCAGTATGAGCATGCAAACAAGCAATGTGTACTAGGCACACAACCTAAGCAAACAAGCATGCGAGACATGTAACAATAATGCTAATGACCAACATGTAACAACATGTGAAGGGGATTTAGCATGGAAACATGTAAAGCAACTTAATAAAGGAAATGCGTGCCAAATGCAATGTGATTCAAGCATGCGACAACATGCAATAGGCCAAGTATGTAGCAACATGCAAGGCGAGCATACAACAACATGCGAAGGATGGACTTACACCAAGACGGATAGCTCTCTAATGAGCCCAAAACAGTGGCCAATATGCTAAGCACATGAAGGCAAATGTATATACAAACATGCATAGATACATGGTTCAAAACTTAAGCACAAAGAAGCAACTTTTAAGCACACTTAAAAGGGACAAAATGGACAAATGGCATATATTGTAAGCTCTGAAATCATGTTAGAAAAGGTGCCAAACCAATTTAACAAATCAAACAAAGCATGCAACCAAGCCCAAAACTCAAGGCTAGTCAAGGGGCTCAAGCCATGACCATACAAACCAAGCCTCAAAGGGCCAAAGGGACTTAAAACAGTCCCGAGGCAGACCAAAACAAGGCCAAAGACACACTTAGATGGCATCCCAAATGCCTACACATTATGGTATACACAATGGCTCAAACATGGAGCATGAAACACAAACTCTTTAAGACATTAAAGAAGCATCAATTGAGAGTAAACGAGCATGCCATGTGAACTGAAATGACATGGTAAGTGACTCCAAGTCACTAAAACAATGCAAGTAAAGCATGCTAGAGGATCTAATACTCAAAGCCTACAAGCTAGGTTGCATGGTAGCTATACAAAGCAAGTCATGGGTGACCCAAATAACCAAAATCAGACCTTAAGCACGCCAAAACATGCATAAAAGCTTCACAAATCTAAGCCAAAATCAAGCTAGAAAGTCATGGTACATCATGATGCATGTTAAGACAATTTCATGGCATTACAAGACAAGTATGCAAAACATGCATGGTGTGTCTAAACCAACTTAAAGCAGTGCTATAACATGGCAAAATAACCACAAATACCAATTAAGACATGGCCAACATGGACTTAATCAAGGTGCTCACACATGAGGCTAAAATGACAAGTTTTGAAGACAACAAGGAGAGGGAATGGCCCTATCCTTTTTAGGCCAATACAAGGTAGTCCCGGAGCTCACCAAAAATAGCACAAAAAGGAGGCCAAACAAGGCCTAAGAGGGGGTAAACAACCCCAAACCTCAAAACAACCTTAAGTAAAGTTCAAAAGCAAGTAAAATAAAAAATTTTACTAGTTATACACTAAGCTTAAAAACAGATGCAAGATAGGTCAAAACCTTATGCAAAAATGGGGAATAAAGGGTAAGGTTCTTACCCTTGAAGACCTTCTTCAAGAAGAGAGCACCATCACCTTCCTTAGGTCAAAACCAGTCCAAAAACTCCAGGAACAAACCTTTGACACCTCAGCATCCAAGGTATGGTGTAACACTAGGTGTCTTAGTGCAAAACTAAGAACAAACACACCTTATACACACACAAATCAAAAGGAGAGGGAGATATAGAGATAGGATAGATACAAGACTCCTAACCCTAAAACCAGACCTCTGGAACTTCTGGGAACCCTTGAGGAGGGAGGAGAAGCCCTCCCTTTATAGGAGTTCTAATCTTGCAAAGCTTGCAAAACAAGCTAAGCAAGAGTGAAATCCCTCCATACACGTGTATGGAGGGGGTGCATTGCGGATGCCAGCTATCACAGCTGGCATAAAATATATGCCAAAAGCAGATGAACAGTGGTCGGCCCGCCAAAAATGACAAATCGACCAAAGCAATGGTCGACCGACCAGAAAGAGTGCCGACCGACCATCACCAATGGCCGGTAGCAACAAAACAGGGCCAGTGGCCTCAAGCCATGGCCGGTGAGGTGTGGGGATGCCTAACAAGCCTTCCTCTACCCTCAGAATCAAAACAACAGGTGTTTGGTGCAAAACCAAGCACAGAACAGTCAAGTTGAGAGTTTCTAAGGCAAGGCACGTAGCCGAGACCTCCGAGAACTCAAAACAAACACGAACATGGATGATCACCGAGTGTTCAAACGGTGACGTCCAAGTTTTGAGGACGGTCAAAAATGGGCTATCTACACAAATGCAATATGACTCGAACATACACACGAGGTTAAGGTAGCAAACATGCCAAATGTAATGCAACCTAAGCTAACATGTGACAAGATGCAAACTAACAAACATGCAAGACGCAACCTAGATATACAAACATGTATGGCATGCAAGGGTAGACAAGCATGCAACATTGAACAACATGATGAATGGACTTAAACTAAAGATGGACAGACCTCAGTCATGTCCAAAATAAGTGGCCAATAGTGCCAAGGAATGATGGAATGAGATGTACGATAAGCATGCAAATGTAATGGCCTACCACCTAGGCATAAGGATACAACTCTCAAGCATGAGCGAGAATGGATGAACATGATAATGTGACAATGCCATGAACTCTGAAATCATGTGAAGAATGATGCCAAATCATATGCACAAGTGAAGCATAGCATGCCAGTTGACCCAATGCTCAAAGCTAGTCATGGGGCTCACACCATGGCTATATCAACCATGCCCCAAAGGGCCAAGGGGACTTAAAACAGTCCTAGGGTAAGCCAAAACAAGGCTAGAACATGCATGTGATGAGGCCAAAACATGCTAAAAAGATGGGCACAAACAAGGGGCATGCAAGGCTACAAAGGGAGCATTACACTACGCCTATACAACCACTCATGGCATGGATTATGCAATGAAAAACAGAGTTATAATATGTCAAAATAAGCCCCGAAGCCCAATGAGATGGCAATCCAAAGACCTAGTCATGGAGACATGCACAATGACCCAAACATGGAGCATAAGACACCAACTCTTCAAAGCATTGAAAGAATGGCAAATGCAAGCACACAAGCATGAAACAAGGACTGAAATAACATGATAAGTGATGCCAAATCACTGAAACGACCCAAGTAAAGCATGTTCACGACTTGCACACCCAAAGCTAACAAGCTAGAATGCATGGCGGCTATACAAAGCATGGCAAGCATGACCAAGACAACATCAAACAGGGCTTAAACATGGTGAAACAAGGCTAAAAACTTCTCAAAGTTAAGTCAAGACATGTGTGCATGATGGTCTAAATGTATGATACATGTTTAGGTAAATAAGAGGATTGCAAGGCAAGTGTGTGGTGCTTGCAAGAGACCAACAAACCAACCCAAAATAGAGGTGTAGCATGACCAAATAACACCAAATACCCTCTGAAATGGAGCTAAATAAAGCTAAGCAAACATGCTACCCTTACGAGCCCTTAATGCAAGCAAATGAGACATAAGGGGAGATGGGTGTCCCTCCCCTATTCAAGACCTTAAAACCACTTTCTTCACCACTGAAAATCCTCTGGATTTCAGTGGTGAGAAGGTCAAAAGAAAAGGGGTCCAAAGCCCAAAGAGGAAGGCACAAAAAGAGGCCAAACAAGGCCTAAGAGGGGGTAGACAACCCCCAACCCAAAAGTAACCTTAAACAAACATATTTAGCATACAAAAACAGAACTTTTTTCAGTTGGACACCAAGCTTAAAACATTATGCAAGTATTGCTAAAAGTTTCAGCAAAAATGGGGAATAAAAGAGTAGTTTCTCACCCTTGAAGAACACTTCAAGAACACCAACTCCAGCACCTCCTTCTGATCAAAACCAACTAAAAAACTCTGAAATCAGCTCCTTAGGACCTCAGTAACTAAGGGATAGTGTAACACTAGGTGCCTTATGGAGGGAGTGCATTGTGCATGCCAGCTGTGATAGCTGGCATAAAATATCTGCCAAAAGCAGATGGAAAGGGGTCGGCTGGAAAATATGGCCGATTGACCAACAAAGGTGCAAACCGGCCACAAAAAGTGCCGACCGGCCAACACCTTTGGCCGATGGCAAGAAGAAAGGGCCGATGACTTCACGCCTTGCCTGGTGGGTTGAGGAAATGACCAACAAGCCACCCTTTTCCTTCAAAAGCAAAAACACAAGTGCTTGGTCCACAACCAAGCACAAAACAGTTAAGTTGAGAGATCTTGAGGCAAGACGCGCGGCCGAGACCTCCAGAAACTCAAAACGAACACACGAACATGGATGATCATCGAGTGTTCAAACGATGATGTACAATTCCTGAGGACGGTCAAAAATGGGGTGCCTACAGTTGCCCCTCTTTGACAGAACTCAAAAGTCATAAAAATGACGGGAGTGAATGTTAAAGCCCAGAGACAACCCATTTTTGACAAGGCTGAAGACTTAGACAAGCATACAAGATAGCAATATATGTGCCCGCAGGTAGGGGTGGGATGCAAGGACAATGAATGATGCCGAACATAACTTATGATCATGCAAAGAGAGCTGTAACGAAGCATGACATGTAACAGCTTCAAGCAAGCGAATGCAAATCAAGCTACATTACGTGCAGAAAGGATGTAAGAGAATTATAGAATTCTCACTACGTCTCACACGGAGAATACAGTACCTGTCCGGTTTGTCTGGTCGTGCCAGCTTCAAATGAACCGTACATACAATATCGTGCCTGAAAAAGAAAGAAAACTTAACAGGTACAATATCGTTAGAAACATGCATAGCAATGCTAGTGAAAAGTGCGGGACAACGCAAGTGAAGAGGTGTATGACACTGCAACCTAAGTGTGACGCATGACAATGCGGAAGGAAGTATGATAATGCGAAGAGGGCATGCGTGACAACGCAAGCCGAATAGGACACATAACAATGCGATTTGGAAGAAGCATAACAATACTAGGAAGGCATGCATGACAATGCAAATCGTGGAATGCATAACAATGCAATCAAAGTGTACGCATATCAATGCGAAGAGGGCATGCGCGACAACGCAAGCCGGGGAATGCATAACAATGCAATTAAAGCATACGCATAACAATGCGAAGAAGGCATGCATGATAACGCAAGCCAAGGGATGCATAACAATGCAATTTTGAAACAAGCATAACAATGCAAGGAGGACGTGCGCAACAGCGCAAGTAATGGATGAATAACAATGCAATTAAAGCATGCGCACAACAATGCGAAGAAGGCATGCGCGACAACGCAAGCCAAGGGATGCATAACAATGCAATTAAAGCATACACATAACAATGCGAAGAAGGCATGCGCGACAACGCAAGCCAAGGGATGCATAACAATGCAATTAAAGCATACGCATAACAATGCGAAGAAGGCATGCGCGACAACGCAAGTAATGGGATGCATAACAATGCAATTAAAGCATACGCATAACAATGCGAAGAAGGCATGCGCGACAACGCAGGCCAAGGGACGCATAACAATGCAAGGAAAGGCATAAACACATGTAAGTAATCATATGCGACAACGAACGCAATGTGTGTAACAATGCGAGGAAAACGTGCACGACAACGCATAGAGTGTGTGCATAACAATGCGGCGACAAAGAGAGGTATATGTTAAACATAATCATGGTAAAGGCATGTTATTCACGATATGGAGATGTAACTTCAAAATAAGATGAGGTGTTGTTCAATGCAAGACACATAACTAGCGCGCTTATTACAGCCATAACAAAACATTGCAAGCTATTCAAAGCAATTTGCGGAACTCGCAAAATACAAAAGGATACGAGAAAGGATACACCTTGTGCACACCGAGCATCGCACACAGAAGACACATCTCGAGGTCAACATGAAGGCCGGTTAAGCTTCAAAAGTGCACTGTCTTGAGTAATTAAGGTCCCAAATCATATAACTGACCCAAACAAGGGGGTGGGAGGTGCATCGACCACAAGGGGAGCCCACCGGCCATCCATCGGCCAAATATTTAGCCGACCGGCTAAAAATTTGGCCGACCGGCCAAAAATGGCAGTGTCGGGGCAGTTTTGACATTTAGCCACGGGTCTTTAAATATAGGGCCTCAAACCCTATATTTTCACTTCTCACAAGCTCGAAAATCCCTCTTCTCTCTCTCTAGGTGATTTTCCAACCTTCAATCCTCGTTTTTGCCGCGTTTTTGAGCCTTTTTCATTGTTTGATTCGCGAAACCCTTCCCGTTTCGCACACTTTGAACCGAACAAAACTCGGTTTTGGTGACCTTTTCTTGGTTTCCACCATTTGGGGTTTGTTTCCCCCGGGTCATACTTGGTTTTCGTGCCTTTTCCACACTTCGACCCTTTTCTCCCATTTTTCACCCTTTCGGGGTTCACTTTTGGGTTGACTTTTCACATTTTCGCCCAATTTTGACACTTTCGGCCACTTTCGCACTTTTTCTGAGATGGCAGATGACATTCCATAGGGTGGGAGTGCTCCGGAGATGGACATGGACCCCGAGGTCGAGCTCCTACCTCTTTACATTCGACCATTCGACCCGGCGACCTACAGGCTAGCGATACATGTGTTGCCTCCTGACGGTCTTCGCCAGTTCAGGAGCTATGCGAGGGGTGCACCACCGGAGCTTCTATTGCGCGAGCCAGAGTCACATCTGTCCTTCGGCGCTTCTGAGGTACATTCTCCCCCTGTCTTATTTTTCGCAATGTAGAACATATAACTGCAATAGTCAATCTTGTTCTTTAACTGCTTAAACCAGATACACTGATACATCATATGTTGTAGTTCATCTGTGAGAGCACCCACATCCGACATCTGTATAATCTTGAACACATGCACACACACTGCATTGCCATTGATTCTGAACGCACTCAAACACATTCACACACTTTGCATTGTTAACTGAATAACCCAAACACACTGATACATCATATGCTGTAGTTCATCTGTGAGCACACCCACGTCCGACATCTGTATAATCTCGAACAAATGCACACACACTGCATTGCCATCAATTCTAAATGCACTCAAACACATGCACACACTCTGTATTGTTAACTGAATAACCTAAGCACACTGATACATCATATACTGTAGTTCATCTGTGAGCGCACCCACGTCTGACATCTGTACAATCTTGAACACATGCACAGACATTGCGTTGCCATCAATTCTGAACGCTTTCAAACACATGCACACACACTGCATTTTCATCAATTTTGAATGCTTTCAAACACATGCACACACACTGCATTTTCATCAATTCTGAATGCTTTAAAACACTGTGCATCTGACACGTCGCATCTATTTGTCTTTGAACACAGGGAGATTCCCATGCCTTCCGGGGGTATGGGAATGTCGTTGCTCGAGGATGGTACATGGAACTACCTGATGCGGTCCGCCACTTCGTCGACCAAGCCAGCTTTGGGACCTTCTGCATGGGACTCTTGCGCCTCACTGCGAGCAGGCCCCTTCTTGCTGCTTTGGTGGAGAGGTGGTGGGATACCACCGACTCCTTCCACCTTTCTGCCACCGGGGAGATGACGATGACTCCCTTTGACTTCTCCATGCTCACAGGCATCGGAGTAGGGGGTGATCCGATCCCCTTCGATATAGATGTGGACGAGTGGGACGCAGCTCAGCTACACTTGCTTGGCACTCACCCACCTCTTGCCCGGCCAGGGTTTGTGACGTATTCATGGTTCGAGGACCACTTCAGGATCCAGGCGCCTACTACTCCAGAGGAGGTGGAGCAGTATGCTCGCGGCTTTCTTATGTTCCTGTTGAGGACTACGCTCTTCGCCGACCGGGCGAACACTGTCCCGCTTTGTTTGCTGAGTGCATTGGTTGACGTGACCAGGATCCGCGTGTAGACACCTCATTTTTTACTATCCTCAAGACTTGGACGTCACCGTTTGAACACTCGGTGATCATCCATGTTTGTGTTCTTCTCGAGTTCCCGGAGGTCTCGGCTACGCGCCTTGCCTCAGGATCTCCCGACTCGACTGTTTTGTGTTTGGTTTTGCACCAAACACTTGTGTTTTGCTTTTGAGGGGCAGGGAATGGCTTGTGAGACATCCCCACACATCACCGGCCATGGCTAGAGGCCACTGGCGAGTGTTTTGTTGCCATCAGCCATATATTTGGCCGGTCGGCACTCTGTTTGGTCGGTCGGCCATCTTTATTTGGCCGATTGACTCTTTTTCTGGCCAAGATCTCTTCTTGAGGAGGTTTGAACCTTTTGAACCCCCTGTTTTAGCTTCTTGAGGAAGCTTGACCCTTTTGAACCCTTGGTTCCAGCTTCTTGAGGAAGCTTGAACCTTTTGAACTCTTGGTTTAGCTTCTCCAAGAAGCTTGAACCTTTGAACCCTTAGTTTTAGCTTCTTGAGGAAGCTTGAACCTTTTGAACCCTTGGTCTTTAGCTTCTTGAGCAAGCTTGAACCTTTTGAACCCTTGGTCTTTAGCTTCTTGAGGAAGCTTGAACCTTTTGAACCCTTGGTTTAGCTTCTCCAAGAAGCTTGAACCTTTTGCACCTTGGTTTAGCTTCTCCTAGAAGCTTGAACCTTTTGCACCTTTGCCTAGCTTCTCCAAGAGGCTTGAACCCTTCTAAGCTTCCAAGAGAAGCTTGCACCTCTTGAACCTTTTGCCTAGCTTCTCCAAGAAGCTTGGCTCTTTTGTCTAGCTTCTCCAAGAAGCTTGGCCTTCTTGGCCCATTTGCTCCAAGCTTCTAAGAGAAGCTTGACCCCCTTGACCCTTTTTGCTTAGCTTCTCTTAGAAGCTTCAAGCCTCCATCTTCTCCATAAAAGAAGAAATTCTCTTCTATTTCAAGGGTTCCAAGAATTAGTCTAAGGCTCCATACATATATCTCTCCATATCTCCTCTATTTTAGCTCCAAATTGCTTGGTTCTTGGCTCCTTTGCACACCAATCCCTACCCTAACACCTCCATCATCAACCTAAGGAGCTTGGAGGCCATTTTCAGAGGCTAAGGGACTGGTTTTTTGTCCAAGAAGCTGCTGGTTTCGTTGGTCTACAAGGGTGAGCCTTTAACCCTCTTTTATCCCCCGTTTTTCCACAAGCTTTTAGCCTGTCTTTCTTGCTGTTTTGGGCTTTGTGTATAACATAAAAAAGTTCCTTTTTGTTGTGTTTAAGATACTTCATTAAGGACACTTTTGTGTTTGGGGTTGTTATCCCCCTCTTAGGCCTTGTTTGGCCCCTTTTTGTGCTATTTTTGGTGAGCTCTGGGACCACCTTGTTTGGGCCTCCTCACCACTGAAATATTGAGGGATTTCAGTGGTGAGGATGGTAGTTTAAGGTCCTAAGAAGGAGAGGGCCACCCCCTCTCCTTGTTGTCTTCAAAATGTGTCATTATAGCCTCATGTGTGAGCATCATTTTTAAGTGCATGTTGGCCATGTCTTAAGTGTTATTTGGTAGTGTTTTGCCATGTATTACCTCTGTTTTCAATTGGTTTAGACACACCATGCATGCTTAGCATACTTGTCTTGTAATGCCATGAAATTACCTTAACATGCTTTGTGCTTTGAGCCTTGTTTCTAGCATGATTTTGGATTAGCTTTATGAAGCTTTTATGCTTGTTTTAGCATGCTTAAGGTCTTTTTTTGGTTGCTTAGGCCATCTAGGGCTTGCTTTGTATAGCTACCATGCAACCTCTCTTGTGTGCCTTGAGTATTGACCCCTCTAGCATGCTTTACTTGCTTCATTTCAGTGGTTTGGAACCACTTATCATGTCATTTCAGTCGTCATGGTATGCTTGTATGCTTGCATTTGATGCCCCTTTAATAGTTTATAAGGTTGTCATCTTATGCTCCATGTTTGGCCCCTTTTGTATACTCCTATGTTTAGGCCATTTAGATGCCATCTAGGTGTGCCTTTACCCTTGCTTTGGTCTGCCTTGGGATGGTTTTGAGTCCTTATGGCCCTTTGAGGCTTGGTTGGCATGGCCATGGTTTAAGCCCCTTAGCTTGCCTTGAGTTTTGGACATTGTTGCATACCATGCTTGTCTTGTTTACTTGGTTTAGCACCTTTTCTAACATGATTTCAGAGCTTTCTATGCATGCCATTTGTCCATGTTTATCCTCTTTTAAGTGTGCTTAAAAGTTGCCTTTTGATGCCTAGGAATTGGATCATGTATGCATGCATGCTTGTATGTGCATTTGGCCCCATTTCCATAGCTTTTGGCCACTGTTTTGGGCCTAGTTGAGGGCTGCCCAAATTAGTTTAAGTCCACTCTTTACATGTTGTTACATTGCTTCATGCCTTGCATGCTTGCTTGCCTAGGTTGTTATATGCCTTGTATGTTTGCTTGCATTGACGTGTTGCATCCTTAGCTCACATGCCTAGGTTGCATTGCATTGTGCATGCATTGCCTTGCCTCTTGAATTGAGTATGATAGAGGTTGGGTCTCTTTGTGCTTGTTTGCATTGCATTTCATTTGAAATCAAAATGCATACTTGGTTTCTTGGGCCATCACGCATTGAAATGCGCGATTGGTGGTCCGAGAATCAAGGACCATGCCCCTTTGAGTCATAAACATGATAAGGGATGTGGTGGTGCACACATTTGCTTGAAATGCATTGCCATGCCTTGTTTTGCCCTTTGCTGCTGTCAAAACAGGATTTTGCAGGAAGATTTGGCCGGCTAGCCATCTGCAGTGCCGACCGGCCATCCATCAGTGGCCGATGGCTTCACAAGTAGCCGGTGATCATCTCCTTTGGCCGGTGGCCATTCCACTTGGCCGGTAGTGTTCCCCAATGTCCATGGAGCATACCTTGGGAATTGTGCAATTTTCAGAGGAGCAAAGCAGGGAAAACAGAGGCAACTTGCGCATGGCAGTGGATTTTCGGGCGAAGCCAATCTGAGCATGCGTACATCCCTCTTCCCAAGGCCCTTTACTGCTTTCAGTAGCTTAATTGATTTATTAATTAGTTAAGTGGACTGTAATTATTTAACTGTAATTATTTAATTAGCTTGTAGGTTAATTAAATTGTATATTCTTTTGGTCCCTCCGAGCGAGGGCGAATTTGTAATAAGTGTGGGTGCGTGTGTGCATGTCTTCCAACCCCCACTTCTTTCTCCCTTTTCCTTACCTGCTTTTGATGGTTAGTATTAGGGCATATTTAAATTAGCATACCTTATGCTCTGCATGAGTGATTCCATACATTTGTCTTGCATGCATCGGGCTCGACGCATCATACTAACTGCATTGTATTTCAATTCCAAGTTGAATACGTGTTAGTTGTAGCATCATCATATGCCATGTTTAGATTAGCCGAGCCTATTGTAGCTGCATTTTGCCTGTGTTGCATTAGCCATCTTAACATGAACTAGGATCATGCATGTGATTACTAACTAGTTTCTGTTTTGGCTTGGAGTACTAGGTAAGCTTTTATGCTTTAGCATACTGCATGCGTGTGAGTGTTGCCATAATAGCATGATTACCATGAGGCTAGTTGCTTATGTGATATAAACTGCCTGAATGCCTGTGGGTGAAGGTTGGATTGTTTGAGTTGGAACAACTCATTGAAATCCGTGTTTTAGCCTACTTGCGAGTAGCAAATTTCAGACATTTTCCAAACAAATGGATATGCAATGCTTCGTTCCAAATTAGGCGATCTAGTCTATACTTTTGTGTTGTGCGCATCACATAGTAATTCTAGTTAATTAACTGGAATAAGAACGCATAATGTTTTCAAAACGAGATATCATGGTTAGTAGAGGCCGATCTTCGGATCGGGCGAGAGGGGTTGCTCATAGCTGACCTTCCCCAATCGTACCCAAGTTCCCGAGCCGAGGCAACTTTGGTGATGACGGATACGTGGCTTTTGGCACCGAGTCAGGGTTTCCTAAATTCCCCCATTAAAAAATATTTAGGTGGCGACTCTGTATCTGGCAAAGCAGTCCATGTTTGGCACTTCTTTTCTAAAATCTGTTTTCTCAAAACGATTTGTCGGATTTGGACTCTTTGGTTCAGATTAAGAACCGTGACACAAATCGAGTCCGAATTGCAGCGAGGTCCCTCGCGGACTTGTTACAGTTTCTGGCGACTCTGCTGGGGAAATTAGAGAACTTGACTCGAACTCATGATATCTTGTTTTGACTACACTTATGTGTTTCTTTGCATTGCATGTGCATTGGTGCGCCTAGGACACCGTGTTGGCCATCTGCTATTCCTGAGCGGTTTGCCGGAGGCTTGACTTTGTCAAAGCATGCCATAAGGCTGACCGGTTGCGGGCTCTGCCAGTATGGGAACACAAACCCCGGTTTTCACCGGGGCACCCTTTTTGACCATTCGACCTAGTGCATATCGAAATCCATAGTGACTATTCCAAACTAGCACAGGTTGCTTACCCGATCATAGGTTGTTTGAAACCGCTGCGTACGTAGTGAAACCCTCGCTCCTGACAACATAGGACAGGGAAACCCTACCCCAACATAGGGGTGTTTTGGCTCTCACTTGTTTGTTATGTGCTTTAGAGTGCGTCTCTACAGGAATGCGTGTATCAGTTTACAAGTTTGAGTATCAAGCCTGTGGGCATCAGCATCAGTATTTGGGGAATCAGTTTTACCCGAGGGTGTCAGTTTTTGGACAGATATTTGGGGAACAGTGATCAATATTGAGTACAGTCGTTCCGCTATGCTCATATCCGTTCCAGTGAAATTGAGCTGAGATGCTGTCTGTTTTCTCTTTTGCTAGGTAGTCGTGGAACTATAGCTTCAGAAGGCTCCACTATCCCGCAGGTACATTGGACTTGTGCTAATAGACTTTGTCGGTTCAGAGATTCAGTTCAAGGGCAATCAATGTTCCTTTGAAAGAGGCAGGGTAAAAACACCAGTCAGGCACAGGTCATCAGTTCAACAGTCTTCGGATCAGCGATCATTATCCATCTCACCTGTGCGCAGTTTGGTTGAGATATCTGTTTTTTTTACCTCAGGGAGATATACCGGTTGCTCAGTTAGACCAGGACAATATGTCGAGTCTGGAAGAGATGGTGCGCCAACTCCAGGATAGTATGAAAGCCATGTAGCAAGACGCTGTCTGTCAAGCAGAATTCGCCAAGCAACAGGCTGTGGTCATAGCCCAACAGGCAGAGACAATTGCCAGGCTAGAGCAGCAAACTGGAGTATCTACTTCACACCAGGCTCCTCCCCCACCAAGAGTTCCCATACTTGAGGAGGCAACCCATGTCCAGGATGATGCGAACATTCCAGTCGGGCCAGCTCCACCCCCGGTTCTACCCCAGCTTTCTAAAGCACAAACCAACCTACCGAACTCCCCCTTTGAGTTCAAAACGGACCCCACAGCATTGAAAGTAAGCAAGCTTGACAAAATGTTCAAAAAGTCTCTAGGGGCCCACTCTATTCCTGATATAGAGGATGGTTATACAGACTCAGTGGTGACATTACCGGATCGGTTCAAGATGCCACATATCGATCGATTCGATGGCTCTGAAGACCTAATGGTGCACCTCCAACTGTTTTCTGATATTTTGAGGCCAATGGGTTTGACCACAGCCCAGAAGCTGTCACTATTCGGCCGAACCTTGTCTGGGATAGCCACAATCTGGTATGCGAAATTGGAGAACTCTGTGAAACAGAATTGGGAAGAGATGGCTGAGGCCTTCAGTAATCAATACTCCTACAACACACAGATTGAGGTCACAACTCGTGATCTTGAAGTCACCCACCAAGAGCCAAAGGAGGGTTTCTCAGAGTTCGTGACGAGATGGAGAGCAAAGGCCTCAATGATGACTACAAGGCCTTCCGACAAAGATCAGATTCGGATGGTTGTGCGCAGCCTCCAACCCAAGCTTATGCAAAAGAAGATTGTGCTCTCCTTCCCCACCTTTTCAAACTTACATGAGATGGGAGTACAGATTGAGGATGCTATGAAGCAGAGCCTCATGGACCAGGAGAAGGAGCAGCCCAGGAGGGCATTTTCCCGCAGTTCGAATGCGACCACCAGTAGTGATGCAGTTGCAAGATCTTTCGAACTGGGCATGGTCGCCACCACCACACCAAGAACAGCCACCCCCTTTGTTGGTGCATCCAATCCAAACCCCCGAACTTCGGACTATCTACCCCGAGGCAAGAGGGTTTTTACCCCACTCTATCTGCCTTTGTCAAAAGCTCTAGGGGGCCTACTCAGGAAAGGACATCTGAAACCGTTAGAGCCACGGCCTCTACCTGATCCTCTCCCTCCAAAGCATGACCCAACTAAGTATTGTGCTTTCCATCAGCAAACCGGTCATGACACCGACAGTTGTGTCCGTCTCTGCCACGAGATACAAAATTTGATTGACAACAAGGTCATCGTCGTGCCAGCTCAGTAAAGTCTATCGTCACTGGATCAGTGAACTTAGGGGATAGTACGAGTATGTGATCGGGAGATGAGCCACCTGCGGGCGGCACTCAGTTTACTCTAGATATGGCGTATGGCACGCACTGTTTTGAGCATTTGTGAATGCTGGTTTTTGTACATTCTGACTTAGGTATTGGGTCAGTCTTGTTGTGTTATTTTGAGTCTGTCTCTTTGTTTTGAGTCAGTCTTTTTGTTTCGGGTCTGTCTTGTGGTTTCGAGTCAGTCCTGTTGCGTTGGAGTCAGATGATTCTGGAGGGTGTTACCTCAGACATAACCTTTTTTGTTTTGTGTTTGTCTTTTCATTTTCTTTTGAGTCTGTTTCTGCCGTGGAGCCAGTAATGCCAACAGGTTTGAATGAACATCAGTGATTTTCACACTCTTGTGTTTGCTTCTGCCGTGTGCCAGTTGTGCCATAAATTTTAAATGAGATGGCAGTATTTGACTAGAAGCTGTGTCTTTTCTGTGCCATGAATTCGTTGCATCAACCTAAGTTTTCCAAAACTTTTTTCAAAACATTGTGATAAAAAATGAAGAGGAAGGAATTCCTCGGGTTTTGCGAAATTTGATCAATTGAGAGAAAGAGAGGCATGCTAAGCCCTTAATGATCGAGATCATGCTTGTTAATGTGAGTACTGAGAAGGATCCTGACTTAATCCAGATTGGTTCTACATTGTCTTCAACGCGAGCGATTTGTCGCTTTCTTAAAAGATTTCAAAAACTGTTTTGCGCGATCTTGCGAAGACCTGTGTGGAATCACTCTTGAGATTGTGCAGCCTAGGATTGCTCTCAGCCTCGAGACTCGACCCCTCATTTTCAAACCTTGAACTGGGATTCAGAATGTTCAACGGTCAACCATAACGTAAGGCCTGTGCGGCCAGATTCAAAGCAGCAAGAGGCAAGAAAGTCAGATCAAGAAGATCAGATGTCATCAAAAGAAGTTTGCAAAGCTAGATCAGAAGCACCCCTAGAACTAGGGGCAAAGAATTTCAAATGTGCTCGAAGAGCCGAAGATAGATCATTCCACAAATCAAAGAAGGTCGGCAAGAATGCCAAATCCCAGAAGGGAGGAAAGAAGACAATTTCTGCTGAAGAACAACTGAGTTCCTATCCACAACACTAGGGGCAAAATCTGCCCCTCGTTGGATGGACTCCTGCATCGTCAGCGAACAGCAGCCATTCTCCTGGATTCAAATGACTTCAGGATCTCAAAACCATTTGACATGGACAAAGCTACACTTTTACCCTTGAGAGGCTCGCTGGGCCGAAAACCCGGAAGGCGACCTAGGCAAAAGTTAGAGCAACAAAAAGAAGAGCAAGAAAAAAAAGAAAAATGCAAAAAAAAAAAGAAAAAGAAAAATGAAGAAAATGAACGGAAAAGATAAAAAAGAAATAAAAAGAATTGAAAAGAAAAGAAGAACAAAGCTCGCAAGGTTGAAAACCAAGAAAGGGCGGCCTTGGCAAAAGTTAGAGCGCAAAAGGAGAGGTTAATACCCGAGTGTACCTTACCCCGAACTACGTAAGGCTTGATTCCCATGTTTGGGATATGTAGGCAACTTCATTCTGAAGTCCAGCCACAAACACTTCCAAATCAAGTGGTCCATGTATTGGTTTTGATGATCCTTGCCTTCTCTGTATCCGAGAGTTCGGTTGTGATCATTACCATAAAGACTGATTACAATGCGCTGCGGTGCAGTTCAGACAAGGGGCAACTTTCCGTTGCCATTCAATGCACAGCGGTGCCATTCAAACAAGGGGCAACTTTCCGTTGCCATGCAGCTCTCCTTCAGACAAGGGGAAATTTTCCATTGCTATGGGTCCGAGGTCGTGCATCTCAAGAGTAGGTTCCGTGCTCGTTGAGCAGTGACCGTTTACAAAAATAATTTTTGAGAATTTTTACTGAGGTTGACTAATTCTCTCGAAAATTATTCCATTTTTCTAAAACTGGACCATTTCTTGGACCCAAAAAAGGAAAATTTTCAGTGCTCATAACCTAACTTGCATGATTTTGAATCAAAAAATCGAACAAGTATGCTAATCTAACTCTCACATTGGTCAAAATTGTTTTAGTAGAAAACCAAAACAAAAAAAAAAATGGTCAAAATGATGAACTAGGGGCACAGTTGAGTCAGGTGTCCTGTCTTTCCCCCGTTGTCAATGCATTTTCCAGAAAAGGCACTATACTTGCCAGAAAGGGCACTCTAACTGCCGAAAAAAGGGCACCACTGAAGCCAACCGCAAAAGGGCTGAAAGCTCTCTCATCCTCCAAGCAACGAGGTATCAAGCCAAGTGCAAAGCACGAATTGGAATGGATCAAGTTACTCCACTCCGAGGCATCGACTAAACGTTATCGGAGGAAGTAGCCGCGAGCTAATAATTTTGGGCAACAGCCCGCAACTTCTTGTTTATCCATCAACCACCCAAGGGAGGGATATAAAATGAGAGACTGAAGAATAGAGAGGTGTACGTTGAGAGAAAAAGTAAGAAAAGGGTTTTGAGAGAAAAATAGAGCCTGAGGGCCGAGTGATGTGAGAATCACAAATAAGAAAGGGTGGGAAACAATACCTGGAGAAACTGGCTCCTCACGATCTGAGAGGTCTGTCGTCTTCGTAATACATCTGAGTGTCGTCTCTTTTGTTTTGTTTGTCTCGATTCTTGTCTTGAGTTGTTTTGAGTGTTAGTAGATGTATTTAGTTTGTTTACCTTTTGTTTTTCGTCGTTGAGTCTTTTTTGCTGTAGTCAGTTGTAGGCTCAATACCCGGTCGAGAACTCATTTCTCAATTTCAAAAAAATCGTTTTGTGCTTAGAGTGCTGTGCCATTCTTCACATTTGTGCAAAACAGTATTTGTTCTTTCATAAAACCACAGGGTTCAACCCAGGTCATGTGAGAACAGTAGAACAAGGACCTATCTGAAGCTATATAGGTTCTAGACTGCAAAGCAAAAGAAAAGAAGGAAAATCATAGCATCTTAGTGTGTTTCGACTTCGGCACATGCCATGTTTGTACTCCGAATGTACCCATTCTGGCCTTGTTAATGCTCTGAAGAATGAGTGTGTCTCTACTCCAAGCTTAAGCCTTCTTCAAGTCAGAATGGTAATTAAAGCAGCGGCAGATGTTATCTCTCGCCAATGTAAACAGGGTGTCCCCTTTTGGAGCAGAATGCGTTGCAAAGTCCTCTAAGAGGTAAATCAGAGGCACCAGAGTACATGTTTGATGCTCCTCTATTGCATAGAATGTGCACTTTCATATACACTTCTGTTACATGCATGCCGCTCATCGTTATGATTCATGCATAGGATATGCTTTGCTTTCAATCATGCATAGAATATGCTTTCCATGTTGCATGTTAAATGCCCCCATACTTGCATAGAAAATGCATTTTATCGCACTTCTTTTGTGCACCTCACTTGCGTCGTCATGCACACTCTAGTTGCATTGTCATGCACACTCTTTACTTGCATTGTTATGCACCCATTTCGCTTGCATTGCGATGCACTTTCCGGTTGCATTGTTATGCACCTTTTCACTTGCTTTGTTGTTCTTTCTCCTCGCGCGTGCGATGGGTTAGACCTCCTTTGGTTAAGAGCATTTGGAATACGTTCCAATGCTTATACCCTTTCGAAACACCGGGATACGTCCCTACGTTTCTCTCTCATTCCGAAACACTGGGATACGTCCCTATGTTTCTTCTTCTTTTCCGAAACACCGGGATACGTCCCTGTGTTTCTCTTTCTCATTCTGAAACACTAGGATACGTCCCTATGTTTCTCTTTCCTTTCGAAACACCGGGATACGTCCCTATGTTTCCCCTTCATTCCGAAACACCAGGATACGTCCCTATGTTTCTTCTCTTTTTTCGAAACACCGGGAAACGTCCCTATGTTTCTTCTCTCTTTCCGAAACACTAGGATACGTCCCTACGTTTCTCTCTCTTCGAAACATCGGGATACTGTAACATGTCCGCGGGGGACCTCGCTACAGTTCAGACTCCCTTTTGTTTGCGGTTCTTAATCCGAACCAAAGAGTCCAAATCCGGCAAATTGTTTTGAGAAAACAGATTTTTGAAAGAAGTGCCAAACATGGACTGCTATGCCAGATACAGAGTCGCCACCTAAATATTTTTTAATGGGGGAATTTAGGAAACCCTGACTCGGTGCCAAAGGCCACGTGTCCGTCATCACCAAAGTTGCCTCGGCTCGGGAGCTTGGGTACGATTGGGGAAGGTCAGCTATGAGCACCCCCTCTCGCCCGGTCCGAAGACCGGCCTCTACTAACCGTGATATTCGATTTTGAAAACGTTATGTGTTCTTATTCCGGTTATTAGCCAAGAATTACTATGTTATGCATACAGCAAACAAGTATAGACTAGATTGCCTAATTTGGAAGTAAGCATTGCATATCCGTTTGTCTTGAAAAACACTTTGGAATTTGCTACTCGCAAGTAGGCTAAAACACGGATTTCAACGAGTTTTTCCAACTCAGACAATCCAACCCTCACCAACAGGCATTCAAACAGTTTATCTCACATAGCAATTAGCCACATGGTAAGCATGCTGTCATGATAGCACTCACACACATGCGGTATGCTAAAGCATGAAAATACTTACATCGTACTCCGTGCCAAAACAATAAACTAGTTAGCAAACATGCATGGCCCTAGTTCATGTCAAATTGACTAATGCAACACATGCAGGATGCAATTTAGGGTAGGCTCGGCTAACCTAAACATGACATGTGAAATGCAATCAATTGATGCACGTATTCAATTTGGAATTGAAGTACAAATGCAGTTAGCATGATGTACCGAGCCTGGTGCATGCAAGACAAATGTATGGATGCACGCATGCATAGCATAAGGTATGCTAATTTAAACATGCCCTAATCTACCATCATAAGCGGGTAAATAAAAGGGAAGAAAGAAGTGGGGATTGGAGGACATGCACACACGCACCCACACTTATTACACATTCGCCCTCGCTCGGAGGGACCAAAAGAATAATACAAATTAATTAACTACGAGCTAATTAATTATTACAAATCACCTAATTAATTAACAAATTAACTAAGCTAGGAAAAACAGTAAACCGCCTCGGGAAGAGAGCCCAATGCAATGCATGCTCGGGTCCTGCTCGGAAGCGCACTGCCATGCATAGACTGCCTCTGTTTTCCCTGCTCTGCCCCTCTGAAGACTGCCAAAGTCTCTGAATTGCTTCCCTGGACATTGGGAGACACCACCGCCTGAGTAGAATTGCCACCGGCAGTGGGAGATGATCATCGGCTGAGGATGAATCCATCGGCCACCAATTGTTTGCCGGTCTTGTCTTGCATCCTTTTTGGTTTGTCTTTGGCACAAACCTTGTTTTCCTTGCTTGGAGGGTGGAATAAGGGTTGTAGACCAGTTTCTCCCCCTGAAGACCACTTTTCTTCCTCGCTAGTAGGTTTTCTGGTCGGCCAGTTGGTCTTGGTGGTCTTTGGACCACCAAAAGTGGTCGACAGCCATGCCACCACCTTTCTCTTTTTGTGCAGACCACCTCTTCCCCTTGCCGACCAGTTGGTCTCCTTGGAGACCACTTTCACTGGTCGGCTGACCAATGTAAGTAGCTGGCCGACCACTTCAACTGGCCAGCAGCTTTCCTGCATTTTCTGCAGGTGTTGTGGATGCTAGCTGTGCCAACTATTGGGCATAGAAAGCATCCTCCATACACGTGCATGGATGGATTGATTAAAGCTCTTAGCTTGTTCAAGATGCTTGATTCTTGGTTTTCTATAAGAGGGAACCTCCTCCCTCTTGTCTCAAGTTCAGAAAAAGTTGCTTAGAGCTATACATATATCATCTATCTCTATATTGTTCCTCCTCTTCATATTTGTGCTTGAAAGTGCTTATTCTTCACACTTTTGCACACAAACACCTAGTGAAACACCACACTCTTGTTACTGAGGCACCTTGAAGTTGGTTTTGGTGTTTTTGGGCTGCTTTTGATCCAAAAAGGTTGCTGGAGTTGCTTCCTTGAAGTTGTTGTACAAGGGTGAGTTTCTAACCCCTTAAGGCTTTGTTTTTGTTTAAGTCTTTGGCACTATTTGCATGCTTGTTTAGGCCTAACTTTTAACTGCAAAAAGCTCTAACTTTAAGTGCTTAAGATGTTTGTTTGAGGCTTCCTTGGTGTTGGGGGTGATCTACTCCCTTGCATGCCCTATTTGCTAGGCTTTTCAGCCATCACTTTAGGCTTTTGTTTTAGCCTTTATTTGGCCTTTCTACCACTGAATTCCAGAGGAATTTTAGTGGTGGAAACTTGGTTTTGAGGCCCTAAATGGGTGGGGGTTGTCCCTATTCCTCTTCTCTTGTATGCTTGTGTTGATGGCTCATCACAAGAGCATGTAGTTCTATCTTCTTGAAGCTTTGTTTGAGCACTATTTTTGTGACCTTGTAGACCTACCATGACTCTATTTTTGGTTATCTTGGTCACCCATTGCACGCTTCTTGTATGTGTAGTGTAATCCTCTTTGTAGCTCATCAAAGTAGCATGTTTGTTAAGCATGTTTTGGCTCCATCTTATCATGTTTCAGGCCTTATTTCAGCATGATATACCTCTATCTAGGGTTGGTTTGATTACCTCTTGTATGCTCCTTGCACTTGTAGTGTAATCCTCCATACTAGCCTAACATGCATCATGCTTTAGACCACCATTCTAGCATGATTTTGGCTCAACTCTAGTAAACTTTTACTCATGTTTTAGCATGCTCTAGGTCTGATTTAAGTGTTTTGGGTCATGCATGCCTTGCTTTGTATAGCCATAGTGCATTCTAGCTCTTTAGCTTTGAGTTTCCAACCCACTAGCATGCATTCCTTGGGCTATTTGCATGTGTTAGCGTCATTTTGGTATGTGATTTCAGTGCATGTAGTGTGGCCACACACTCACATCTTTCACTGTTCCAATGGTTTGGAGGGTTGGTGCTTTATGCCTTAAGTATGAGGCAATATGTATGCCATCTTGCCTAAGCCTTTGGGCTGCCATATCAGTGTGTTTTTGGTGTTGTTTTGCCATGATACATCTTTCACTCCATGCTTCATGCCTTCATGGTAGCTTGTTTTGGCTATACTCCGTGCATGCTTTAGCACTGTTTTGACATGCTCTAGGACTGTTTTGGGTGTTCTTGGACTTTTGGTGCTTTTTATGCATGCCTATAGTACAAGTGCCTATGCTAGTTTTAAACTTTGAGCCTCCTAGCATGCTTCCTTTGTACCATGTGCATGTTTTGGCATCATTTGGAATGATATTTTAGAGCATTTAGTGTTACCATACATCCATGTTTGTCACTCTTTAGGTGCTCTGGAGAGTTACACCTTCTTGCCTTGTTGATGAGCCATTGCATGAGCATGTGTTCTTTGCCTTTTTGTGCCTAAGTTTTGGTGTGAATTGGCCACTATTTTGAAGCATCTTAGGTCTGTCCATATGTGGTTTAAGTCCATTGAGCATTGTTTTGTATGCCTCTTGTGAGATGCTCTTTCCTAGCTTTGATGCCTTAAGCTTATAAGCTTTCCATTCATGCATTGTTTGCATGATAGAATCTTGTGCATGCCATTATAGCATTGGTAGAATATCATGTTGTTTGCATGTTGTTGCATAGCATGTTGTTTGCATGATGTTGCATTGCATTTTATTTGCATGTTGTTGCATTGCGTTGGTTTTGCATGTTGTTCGCATGTGCATGCATTGCATTGTGTTTGCATTCCATTAGCGTTGATAGGTTGATCATGTTGCATTGCATTGTGTTTGCATGCCATTAGCGTTGATAGGTTGATCATGTTGCATTGCATTGTGTTTGCATGCCATTAGCATTGATAGGTTGATTGTTGCATTGCAATGTTGTTTGGATGGAGTGTTAATCCAAACACGAGAAACGAGGGACGTTTCATACTTGAAGTGACGAAACGTGCCTCATTTCTCAGTCGCCGACGTTCTTGATCATACATGATAGAGTTTAAGGCCCTTATGTGTTATTTGTGTATTCATTAACATTGAATTGTGCAAACTCGACTTCTCGGCCATCGTGCATTGTGATGCTCGGTTAGTGGCCCGAGAATTGAGAACCGCACTCCTTTGAGGTCATGAAATGATAGGGAGAGTGGTTGTGCACACATACCTTGCAAATACACTGTTGTGCCCCTTCTTGTTCTTTGTTGCAGCAAAATGGAGTTGGGCTAAATGTACTGGTCGGCAGACCAGAAAATATGGCTGGCCAACCACGTTTTATGGTATGCAGCAAGTTTGGGTGGTCGGCAGGTGGTCTACACCACCCTTTTCTGGTCGGCAGCCGTCCTGGAGGTTTCCATGATGGAGTAGAAGCTATCTGGAGGTTCTTGCAGTGATCTGAAATCAAATGCAAATAGAGGCAAGTTGGGGCATAGCGATGGACTTCCGAACGTGGCGACCAAGCATGCATGCACCCCTCGCCCCGAGGGCCTCTTCTTAATGCTTTACTTAGCTGCTTTGCTTAGTTAACTAGTTTGATGGTTTTGTACTTAATTAGTTAATGCGTTTAGCCATTCATTTGTTTTGTAATAATTAGTTAACTAGCATTAGTTAATTAGTTTCATTTTGTAATAATTAGTTTAATTAACGTAGATTAGCTAGTTAGCATATTATTCGGACCCTCCGTCAAGAGGGCACAACTGTTGTAATAAGTGTGCGTGTGTGTGATGAAAGTCTTCTAACCCCCATTTCTTTCTTCCTTTTACTTATCAGCTTTTGATGGTTAGTTTTAGGGCATGTTTCAATTAGCATCCTTATGCTACGCATGTTTGCATTCATTCATCGGTCTTGCATGCACCGGGCTCGGCGCGTCATACTAACTGCATTGTATTTTAATACCAATTTGAATACATGTTATCAAGTCGCATTCACATGACATCTTAGAATAGCTGAGCCTATCTTAGTTGCATTTTGCATGTGTTGCATTAGGCATTGTTGGCATAGCTAGGATCATGCATTGATTTCTAACACAACTTTTGTTTTGGCTCAAAGTACTAGGTAAGCTTTTACGCTTTACCATCCATGCATGTGTGCAAGTGAATGCCATGATAGCATGCTTGCCATGAGGCTATGTGCTTAACTGCTATAATTGCTTGAATGTCTGTGGATGGAGTCTTGATTGCCTGAATTGGAACAATTCATCAAAATGTGAGTTTTAAGCCCACTTGAGAGTGGTAAAATCATGTTGTTTTCTAAGCCCACTTGAGGGTGGCAAATCCGCGACTTTGCCTACTCGTGAGTAGCACTTTCAAACCATTTTCAAACAAACGAACATGAGATGTTTTTGTTCCAATCCGCATGATTGAGTCTATACTTATATGCTGTGCGCATCACATAGTAAGCTAGCTAATAAACCGGAATAAGAACACATGTGTTTTCACAAACAACATATCTTGTTAGTAGAGGCCGATCTTTGATCAGGGCGAACGGGGGTGCTCATTTCATGACCTTCGCCCTCGTACCCAAGTTCCTGAGCCGAGGCAACTTTGGTGGTGACGGACACGTAGCCTTCGATAGGAGTTAGGGTTTCCTAAATTTTCCAAAACAAAATATTTAGGTTGCGACTCTGAAATCTGGCAAAGCAGCCCATGTTTGGCACTTCTTGATTAAAATCAGTTTTCCAAAACAATTTGCCGGATTTAGACTCTTTTGTGATTTATCAGTCTTACATTGCACTTTGTGAGATTAGATTAAGAACCGTGATAGGAGTCCGAACTGTAGTAGCTAGTACCATGATTCGCGCCCTCGTGCGCGGAGCAGAGTTCGGGCGGTCTACAGTTTCTGGTGACTCTGCTGGAGATTTAGAGAACTTGACTCGAACACATAATATGTTGTTTTGTCTACACTAATGTGTTTCTTTGCATTGCATTTGCATTGGTGCGCCTAACACACCGTGTTTCCCGTATGCTATTCCAGAACTGTTTGCCGGAGGCTTGCTTGGAAAAGCGTGCCATAAGGCTGACTGGTTGCAGGCTCTGGCACGACGGGAACACAAACCTCAGTTTTCACCGAGGCACCCTTTTTTTTGACCATCCGACCTAGTGCATATCGGAATCCATAGTGATCATTCCAAACTAGGACATGTTGCTTAACCGATTGTAGGTTGTTTGAAACTGCTGTGTGCGTAGTGAAACCCTAGCTCCTGACAAGATAGGACAGGGAAACCCTACCCCTCCATAGGGGTATTTTGGCTCTCACTTGCTTGCTATGGGCTTTTAGAGTGTGTCTCTACAGGGAATGCATGTATCAGTTTGCAAGTCTAGGTATCAGGCCTGAGGGCATCAATATTTTGGGGGAATCAGTTTTACCTGAGGGTATCAGATTTTAGGCAGTGATTTGGGGACAGTGATCAGTATTGAGAACAGTGTGTTCAGCTTACCAATGTCAACTGCGTGTTGTCTTAATTTAAGCCGTTATGCTGTCCGTTTTTCTGCTTATTGTTTCCTTATTATGCTTTATTTATCTTTTTGCAAGGTAGATTAGCACAATTGCTTCCAAGCAGGTAGATATTCCCCAAGCATTTTGGATCAGAGGTCGAAGACTTCATCGATCCGAGGATCTGATAGACAGACAACCAGTGTTCCTTTCATTACCCCCGGTTACTAGACAGAGGTCGGTTAGGTGCAATTCATCAGTACAGCAGTTACCAGATCAGTGGTCCTTATCCACCCCACCAGTGAGTAGTCGGGCTGAGGTTTCTGTTTCTACTGCAGATAGAGATATACATGTTGTTCAATTAGATCAACACCTTATGGCAACTATGGAGGAGATGATGTGTCAGCTCCAAGTGACTATGCAAGCCATGCAGCGGGATGCTGCCCGCTAGGCAGAGTTTGTCACACGTTAGGCTGAGGTTGTAGCCCAACAAACAAAGTTGATTGCCAAACTTCAACAACAACAGCAACCTCAAACACAACAAGCCAGAGCATCTGCTTCGCATCCACCCCCACCCCCACCTAGAGTTCCAATACTTGGGGATACCGCAAACATCCAGGACGATATGGATGCTCCAACAGGGCAAGTCCCGCCACCAGTTCTACCGCAGATTTTGAAGACACCGGCCTTCTCAACGGATACACCTTTTGAATCTGAGATAGACCCAACCACCCTGAAGGTCAGTAAGCTTGAAAAGGTATTCAAGAGGGCTCAAGGTGTGAATTCCATTCCAGACATAGAGGATGGTTACACCGATTCGGCGATGACTTTGCCAGACAGGTTTAAGATGCCCCACCTAGACCGTTTTGACGGTTCGGGCGACCCTATGGTTCATCTGAGGCTGTTCTCAGATATTTTGCGCCCGATGGGCTTGACGAGACTCCAGAAACTATCACTCTTCAGCCGGACCTTGTCGGGTGTTGCCGCTATCTGGTACGCGAAATTGGAAGATTCTGTCAAGAGAAGCTGGGAGGAGATGGTTGAGGCCTTTGTAGCTCAATACTCCTACAGCACGCAGATCGAGATCACGATGTGATCTCGAGACAACCAGACAGGAGCCAAAAGAGGGCTTCTCTAACTTTGTAACCCATTGGAGGGCCAAAGCTTCTATGATGACCACCAGGCCGATTGATAAAGATTAGATACGGATGATTGTGCGCAATCTCCAACACAAGCTGATGCAAAAGATGATCATCTTACCCCTTCCCACCTTTGTGGATTTACACGAGATTGGGTTACAGATTGAGGACGCCATGAAACAAGGTCTGATTGACTACAAAAGAGAGCAGCCCAAGCGGGCATTTACACACAGTTCCAATGCAGGCACGAGTAGTGCTACAGCTGCCAGAACTTCTGATGTGAGTAAGGTCACCACCACCACAACAAAAATAGCAACCCCATTCACCGATGCGTCCGGTACCATCTCACAAATAGCCAGATATCCATCCCGAGGCCAAAGAACCTTTACTCCACCATACATGCCCCTGTCCAAAGCTCTGGGGGTTTTAATCAGGAAAGGGCATTTGAAGCCCCTAGAGCAGCAGCCATTACTAGACAAACTTCCTGCTTCCCATAACCCAGCCAAATACTGTTCCTTTCACCAACAGCATGGTCATGACACCGACCAGTGCTTCAGATTGCGTCATGAGATCCAGGATCTCATTGACAATAAGGTGATTGCACCTCCAGAAAAACCAAATGTCACAACCAACCCCCTCCCACCACATAACCGAGCTCCACTGCCCAAACACATCAACCTGATCCAAATTGCGACAATTCCCTATAACCCGAGTATATACATCACACCCTCCCACTTACCCAAGCTTGAGGTGTTCATTCTAGACAGCACGGACTTGTGCATGGTGAGCATCTCCCAAACCCAACCTGAACCAGTGGTGGTGATTATAGAAGACAGAATTGGGTCGACTTTGGAGGCAGATGGGAATGTTGATTCAGAGCTTGAGGGGTCTGGGAGCTTTGCGTACAACCCGAGTGGTTACATCACGTCAACAGATTAGGTTAAACCAAAGGTAGAGTTGCCAGTTGGGGCGGAGATCAGTGTGATCCGGGAGGATGGACCTTGTCAGGGTTAGATGACCTAATAGAGCTGGAAGAGGGCATTGCAGATCTGCAGCTCTTCAACGAACAGGACTCAGGGGATGTGAACTTCAACTGGTTTGACTTGGACGGATCGGCAGAAAATACTAGGTGGCTCAGCGACGAGCCAGATGTTGTTGGGGTGTCTCAACCAGAATAGGGGCAATCAGAAGCCAGAACATCAGCAGTGGCCGGAATGGCCGAGAATAAGGAGAAATCGTCGGAGAGCACTGGTGATAAGAATTTTGCTCGGGATCCGGGCAGTTTGAGCATAGTGGACACTGAACAGCAGGCTGCACGGAAGCGGCTTAAGCAGGAAAAGATCGAGGATCTTGACAGGGCTAGGAAGGCCAAAGTCCCTGCGGGGACGGAACGTGCTGTGTGCACAGAAACTATTTCAACGGGACCGGACAGCTGTCTGTCGGTCGCCGACGGGATGTGATGGGAAGACGATGACTTACGTCTTGCCCACACCGACAAAGATTGGGGGCGGAACCAACCGGATGACACCTTGTACATTGAGGAGGTGGACCATATGACTAGAAGTGGGCGGTACTTCAAGCCCCCACATTTGGATCAACCAGAAGCGTCCGGGAAGGACAAAGAGGCAGAGAGGCAGAAAGAAAAACTACTAGAGGAGGAGGCTGTATTGAAACAGCTTAAGAAAATTCAAGCAGACATCTCCATCTGGGGACGACTTATGGCCTCAAGAGTTCACAGACAGGCCGTCCTTTCTGCCATGGAAAAAGTGAAACTCTCAATTGATACCACACCCGAGCAGTTGGTAGGGTTGGTCTTTCCGGGAGGAGCTTCCTCGACCTTGACCTTCACTAACAAGGAACTGCCGCCTAAGGGCTTAAATCATAACAAACTGCTCTATATCTCTATGTAGACACCACATTTTTGACCGATCTTAAGACTCAGACGTCATCGATTGAGCGCTCGATGATGGTGCATGTTGTGGTCATCCTGAGGTTTTGGAGTTCTCGGTTGAGAGCCTTGCCTCCGGGCCTCGGAACTTTTTGAGCTTTGACTCGGTCCGCAGACCAAGTCTTGTTTTCTCTTCCCAGAGGGAGGGAGAGATCTTGTAGATCATCTCTCAATGGTCGTAGGCTACTTTTCGTGGTCATAGGCCGCCGTTCCCGATTTGGAGACTACTTTCCGGTTTTCGGAGCTGTGCGCCCCGGCTCGGGACCGCTTAATGTTCTCTGTTTGGTTTGGTTTTTGGAACACACCTTGTTTCCTCTATCCAGAGGAGCACTATGGTCTGGGAGACCACTTTTGTGGCCGTACGCCGCTTTTGGTACTCAACAACCAGTTTTCGAGTCTCCCGGCCGCGCGCTTTGCCTCCCGAACTCTCGTTTTACATCCGTGTTGGTTCGTTCTTGGCACGAACCTTGTTTTCCTTACTTGGAAGGTGGTACAAGGGTGGGAGACCATCTTTCTCCTTGGAAACCACTTTTCTCCCCGCCAGCCAATTTTCTTGTCAGAAACTAGTTTTCTTGATCTTTGGGCCACATTTACTGGTCTCCCACCCGACCATTGGCTTGGTCTCAGTGTGGAGACCACCAATTGCATTGGCCGACCACTTTGTTTTTTGGGAGACCACTTTCCTTGGTCGGCCGACCACCTTTTCTGGTCGGCAGTTGTCCTCCTATTTTGCCAAACTAGATGGATGCCAGCTGTGCCTGCTGGAGGGCACAGACTGTATCCTCCATACACGTGTATGGAGGGATTGCATCCATGTTTAGCTTCTCCAAGAAGCTTGAGCCCTTTGTTTTTCCATAAGAGAGGCTCTCCCTCTCCTTTACATAGGTTTTGAAAATTTGCTAAGGCAAAAATCTATATCTCTTCCTATATCTCTACATTTTGGGTTCAAAAGTGTGTTGTTCTTGACCTATTGCACCACACCTCATACCCATACACCCCCACCATCGATCTGAGGTTCTTGGAGGACTTTTTTGGGAGGTTGAAGAGTTGGTTTTTGGTCCAGAAACTTGCTGGTTTTGCCGTGCTTCAAGGGTAACTTCCTTCCTTCCTTTTCAAGCTTTGTTTTGGTCATTATCTTAGCCATACTTGCATGCTTATTTGAGCTTTGTTTTCAACTAAAAAAAGTCTTGTTTTAAGTTGCTTAAAATGTTTGTTTAAGGCCCTTTTGGTGTTGAGGGTCATCTTCCCTCTTCCATGCCCTATTTGGCCTTGTTTTGTGCCATGCCATAAGGCCTTTCAGTTGATCTTCGCTTGGCCTTTTAGCCACTGAAATCCAATGGATTTTCTGTGTTTGGAATGTGGTTTTGAGGGCCTAAATCAGAGAGGGGAGACCCTCTCTCTTTTGGTCTTGTTTACTTGTATTTTTGTCCTATCAAAGGAGCATATGTTTTCATACTTTCAAGGCTCAGTTCAGGCACTTTTTGGGGACTTTTAGGACCTGGCTAGACTCTATGTATGGCTGGTTTGGTCACCTTGGGTTTGCCTCTTGCATGTATAGAGTAATCCCTTTTGTGGCTTATCAAAGTAGCATGTCATTCTTGCATGTATTGGTCATATTTCAGTAGGTTTTTGGTCATCATTTGGCATGCCATGACTCTATTTTTGGCTGGTTTGGTAGCCTCTCACACGCTTCATATGCTTGTAGTGTAAATCATGTTTACTAGCTTAGAATGCATGTTGTTTTGGCCCTCTATTCTAGCACATTTTGGCCATGCTCCAAACTGGTTTTGTTCGTATTTTGGGCTGCCTTAGCTCTTTTTTGAGGCCTCTTGGTCGAATGATGCTTGCGATGCATGCTTGTAGTGTAATACCCTTGACTAACTTTGAGTTTTGAAGTCCCTTGCATGCTTAACTTGAGGTATTTTCATGTTTTGGCATCGTTGAGCATGATATTTCAGAGCATATAGGGTTGTCATACTTCCATGTTTTCCACTCTTTAAGTGTCCTTGAGAGTTGTGCTTTTATACCCTATTTGTGAGCCATTACATGAGCTTCATTTTTGTGCCTTTCAAGCCGTCATTTCGACTGATTTTGCTACTACTTTGGGCCTGCATAGGGTCTATTCGGAGTTGGTTTGGCCATTTGAGCATTGCCTTGCATGCCTATAGTGTAATGCACTTTACTAGTTTCGATGCTTGAGCCATTCAACATGCATTACATGAGTTGTTTGCATGATTCGAAGTCGTTTTGTATGCCATTTCAGAGCTGATGTGTCATTGCACTCCATATTTCATCCTTTCAATGCATTTGGAAAATTGTGTTTTGTGCCTTAAGCTTGGCCCATTGCATTGTGCATGCTTGCATGTGTTTTGGGGCCTTATTTTCATCATCTTTGGCCACTGATTTAGGTGTGGCTGAGGCCCACCCATTTTGGTTTAAGTCCATTTTGCATTGAGTATGCCATTGTAGTTCATAGCATTGAGTATGCCATGTTGTCGCATGATTGATCATTGCATTGTGCATGCTTTGTTCATCTCATTGTGTATGTTAGTTCCTGCGTGCATTGTGTATGCTAAGAGCCATGCGCATTGGGTATGCCATTTTCAGTCCATAGCATTGTGTACGCTAGTTGCATGTTTGAATGTTATTCTTTGCATGTTTGCATAACTTAGTTGCATTGTGTAGACACCCCATTTTTGACCGTCCTCAAGACTTGGACGTCACCGATTGAACACTCGGTGATCATCCATGTTTGTGTTCGTCTTGAGTTCCCGGAGGTCTTGGCTACGCGCCTTGCCTCAGGATCTCTCGACTCGACTGTTTTGTGTCTGGTTTTGCACCAAACACTTGTGTTTTGCCTTGGAGGGGCAGGGAATGGCTTGTGGGACATCCCCACACTCCACCGGCCATGGCTTGAGGCCACCGGCTGTGTTTTGTTGCCACCAGCCAAATGTTTGGCCGGCCGACACTATAGATGGCCGACCGGCTATCTTTTTTTGGTCAATTGTACTTTTGGCCGGCCGACTACTGTGCATCTGCTTTTGCAGATATTTTGGCACAGTTGGCATGCACTTGGCTCCCCTCATGGAGGGATCTCTCTCTTTAGAGGCTTGTCTTGTAAGCTTTACAAGACAAAAAGCTCTATAAAAGAGAGGGTCTTCTCTCTTGTTAGGGGTTAGACATTTTTAGGCAACATATTTTAGGGTTTGAGTTCTAGGGTTAGGGTTTGGTTCATATCCTGTCTCTATCTCTCTCTCTTTTGTGTGTGTTTAGGCTTAGATTTTGCACACAAACACCCACCATCACACCTTTTCTTGGAGCTGAGGCCCTTGAAGGTTATTTTTAGAGTTTTGGAGCTGGTTTGGAGTCCAAGAAGCTGCTGGAGCTTCATTTGTGAAAGAGATCTACAAGGGTAATCACTTTTCCCTTTTATTCCCCGTTTTTGCACACTACTTTTACCTATCTTGCAACTGTTTTTTGGCTTTGCATATAATACATAAAAGTTCTGTTTTTAAGGCCTCTAAATAGTTTGTTAAGAGTGTTTTAATCTTTGGGGTTGTTTGACCCCTCTTAAGGCTTGTTTGGCCCTTGTTTTGTGCCATTTTGTGTGAGCTCCGGGACCATAGGGTTTAGGCCTCCTCACCACTGAAATCTTGAGGGATTTCAGAGGTGAGGATGGTGCCTTGAGGTCCTAGGAAGGAGAGGGTCACCCCCTCTCCTTGTTGTCCTTGAAAAGGACCATTTTTGCCTCTTGAGGGAGCACCATATTCAAGTGTATGTTGATCATGCCTTAGCTATTTTTCATGCTTATTATGTCGTAATATAGCATTGTTGTATGTTGGTTTTGGTACACCATGCTTGCTTAGCATACATGCCTTGTAATGCCATGTTTAGGCCTTAACATGCCTTCGGTTGTAAGCCCTTGTTCTAGCATGTTTTAGGCCTAGCTTTGTGAAGCGTTAGTGCATGTTTTTGTATGCTTTAGCTCTGTTTTAAATTGCTTGAGTCATACTTTCCATGCATTGCATAGCCCCTTTGCATTATTAGCTTGTAGGCTTTAAATATGTGAAGTATTGAGCGTGCATTGCTTGATTTATTTCAGTGGTTTGGAACCACTTAACATGCAATTTCAGTCCTCATAACATGCTTACATGCTTGCCTTTCAATGCTTCTTTGATGTTTTAAAAGTTTGTGTTGTATGCTCCATGTTAAGCATTTATGCATGCCTCCATACTTAGACCATTTAGATGCTATCTAGGTGTACCTTTGTCCCTATTTTGGCATGATTTGGGACTGTTTTAATCCAACTTGGTCATTTGCTTCATGTGTCACATGATCTTGGTTTAAGCCCCTTGGCTTGTCTTGGGTTCTTGGCTTTGCTTGTCACATGCTATGCTTGTCTTGTTTGCTTGGTTTGGCACCTCTTTTAACATGACTTCAGAGCTTTTCCATGCATGCCATACACCCATGTTTGCATTCTCTTAAGTGTGCTTGAGAGTCCCTCTTTGTGCTTAAGTGATGGCCCATTAACATGTGCATGTGTGTGTGTGTGTTGGCCCTCATGTTTGAGCACTTTGGCCACTGTTTTAGGCTTCCTTGAGAGTCGTCTAATCATGTTTAAGTCCATCTCTTTGTTTGTTGCATGCTCTCCTTGTACGTTGCGGTATATTAGTGAGTTGTCGCATGATTGGAATCGCATGATTGAATGAAGTCACATGCTAGTTCGCATGCTTAAACACCCACATTGTGCCTTGCATACTTGTTGATTGCATTGTTTCATGCCTTGCATGTCTTGTATGCTTGCTTGCATTATTCATGTTGCATATTAGTCAACATGCTTGGGATTGCATTGCACAAACATGCATGCTAGACCTCTTGAAATGAGTATGATAGAGGTTGGGCCTCCCGGCATGTTTATTTGATTTGTATTTCATTTGAAAGTGAAAATGCATATTCAATTCTTTGGGCCATCATGCATGGAAATGCGTGATTGGTGGTCCGAGAATCGAGGCTCATGTCCCTTTGAGTCTTAAACATGATAAGGGATATGGTTGGTGCATACATTGCTTGAAATGCATTGCCATGCCAAGTGTTGCCCTCTGCTACTGTCAAACCAAATTCTGCAGGAAATTTTGTTCGACCGGCCACATTTAGTGCCGGCCGGCCACCATTGTTGGCCGATGGATCAAAGTTGTGGCTAGTGACCATTCCACATGGCCGGTGGTGTTCTCCTTCAGCCGGTGGTGTTCCCCAGCATCCAGAGAGCAAACCCTGAGACTTTGGCAGTCATCAGAGGAACAGAGCAGGGAAAACAGAGGCATCTTGTGTATGGTGGCAGATTTCCAAGCAAAACCGAGCACGCACTGCATTGAGGCCCCCCCTCCCCGAGGCTGCTGTTTATTGCTTTAACTAGATTAATTAATTTGCTTAATTAATTTAATGATCTGTAATATTTAAATTAGCTTGTTAGTTAGTTAAATTGTATTATTCTTTCGGTCCCTCCGGGCGAGGGCGAATTTGTAATAAGTGTGGGTGAGTGTGTGTATGTCTTCCAACCCCCACTTCTTTCTCCCTTTTACTTACCTGCTTTTGATGGTTAGTATTAGGTCATGTTTAATTCAGCATACCTTATGCCATGCATGCGTGCATCATTCATAAGTATTGCATGCACCGGGCTCGGCGCATCATGCTAATTGCATAAGTATTTCAAATCTAACTTGAATACATGCTATCTGTGCATTCTCACATGCCATTTCTAGATTAGCCGAGCCTATTCTAGTGACATTCTGTATGCGTTGCATTAGCCACTGAACATGGACTTGGATCATGCTTAATTGCTAACATGATTCTTGTTTTGGCACGGAGTACTTTGTAAGTATTTTATGCTTTAGCATCTCGCATGAGTGTGAATGTTAACATGGCAGCATGCTTACCATGTGGCTAAATGCTTATGTGTTATAAACTGCCTAAATGCCTGTGGGTGAAGGTTGGATTGTTTGAGTTGGAACAACTCATTGAAATCCATGTTTTAGCCTACTTGCGAGTAGCAAATCCTAAAGCGTTTTCCCAACAAACGGATATGCAATGTTTCATTCCAAATTAGGCAATCTAGTCTATACTTGTTTGCTGTGCGCATAACGTAGTAATTCTAGGCCTATAACCGGAATAAGAACACGTAATGTTTTCAAAATAGGATATCACGGTTAGTAGAGGCCGATCTTCAGATCGGGCGAGAGGGGGTGCTCATAGCTGACCTTCCCCAATCGTACCCAAGTTCCCGAGCCGAGGCAACTTTGGTGATGACGGACACGTGGCCTTTGGCACTGAGTCAGGGTTTCCTAAATTCCCCAAAAATAAAATATTTAGGTGGCGACTCTGTATCTGGCGAAGCAGTCCATGTTTGGCACTTCTTTCAAAAATCTGTTTTCTCAAAACGATTTGCCTGATTTGGACTCTTTGGTTCAGATTAAGAACCGTGACACAAATAGAGTCCGAACTGTAGCGAGGTCCCCCACGGGCTTGTTACAGTTTCTGGCGACTCTGCTGGGGAATTAGAGAACTTGACTCGAACTCATGATATCTTGTTTTGACCACATTTGTGTGTTCTTTGCATTGCATTTGCATTGGTGCGCCTAGGACACCGTGTTTGCCATCTGCTATTCCTGAACGGTTTGCCGGAGGCTTGTCTTGTCAAGGCATGACCATAAGGCTGACCGGTTGCGGGCTCTGCCAGTATGGGAACACAAACCCCGGTTTTACCGGGGCACCCTTCTTGACCATTCGACCTAGTGCATGTTCGGAATCCGTAGTGACCATTCCAAACTAGGACAGGTTGCTTACCCAATATAGGTTGTTTGAAACCGCTGTGTGCGTAGTGAAACCCTAGTTCCTAACAAAATAGGACAGGGAAACCCTACCCCAACATAGGGGTGCTTTGACTCTTCTTTACTTGCTATGTGCTTTCGGAGTGTATCTCTGCAGGAACACGCATATCAGTTTGCAGGTTTGAATATCAGGCTCGAGGGCACCAGTATCAGTTTGTGAGAATCAGTTATATCTGTGGGTATCCGATTCAGTGTTTTGGGACACTGATTCTGGGGAACAGTGATCAGTAGTAGAGAACAGTTGTTCAGCTACACCTGTGTTTTGGGTTGAAATGCTGTTTGTTTTCCCTTTCAGTTCAGAGAGTTGATCCAGAATAGTTAGTGTTCTCCCTTGCTGAGCCAGGACTTACGATGACGTAGAATTCGGAGGAGATTGTGGTTATGACAGCTGCATTAGATCAAGGGATCACTCTGCAAAGTGAGACCAATGTTGATATGCCGCATCCACCCAAGTCGCCTGTTGCGCACCCGGTCTGGGCCCCCCAGCTATATCAGGCTCGCGAACCTACCACATTCGAATTGATGGGGATGATAGGTGACCTCCAGAGGTCCATGGCGGATCTCGCTTACGGAATGACAGCTTCACCACCAGCCGCACCATATGCCGGGAGTTTTGTAACCCAGGAGCCCCCGCTATTGGGACGGATTGTGATCGAGCTTAGCCAACCGGAGATGGCCACCAACTATAACAATGACGTATCAGCACCAACCCAAACCCTAGATCAGGCTGAGGCCAGAGACAAAGGCAAAATGAAGGCAGATGTCGATCCCATCGAACAACTGTTGTGGGCAGTCGAGGCTTTGAAAGCCAGGGGGATGAACAAGCTACAGATATCTGCAGTTATGTTAAAAACTGTGGAGGATGCCTTCCCCACTCTACTTGTGGGCGGTTCAAGACAGTCAGAAAACTGGGATAGGCCCCGTCATGCCAGAACAATACCTTCCGTTCCCAATCCTGCACCTGGGAAAGATCAAAAAGCCAAGGCGGCGCCTGCCGACCCTTTCGCTAGTGCGTCTAGCAAGAATAATCAGGCTCCAAAGTACTTGCCCCGAGGGCACAGGGTCTTTCACGAACTCTACATGCCTCTGTCCAAGGCACTTCTGATCTTGGCCGAAAGAGGGCATCTTAAACCCTTGGAGCCCAGGCCTCTCCCGAAGAATCTCCCTCCCACGCATGACGCGGCTATGTACTGTGCATACCACCAGCAAACTGGCCATTGCACCGATAACTGTTTTCGCCTCCGTCATGAGGTACAAGATTTGATCGACAACGAGGTTATCCTCCCACCCACCTCAGCCAAGTCCGTTACTACTCAACTATTGGATTTTGAGGATGCTGATGCTGCAAGTATGTGATCAGGGTTGGACCACTTGTGGGCGACGCCCAGTGTTTTTGATGTGGCGTCTGGCACGCAATTTTGAGCATCTGTGATTGCTAGCTTTGTAAAACTCTGGCTTGGGTGTCGAGTCAGTCTTTTGTTTCGTTTTGAGTCTGTCTCATTGTCGTGAGTCAGTCCTTTTTGGTTTAAGGGTTTGTCTTGTTGTAGCGAGTCGGTCCCCCCTGTATAGAATGTCAAGTGATTCCGGGGTTGTTGCCTCGAACACCGTTTTCTAATTATCTTTTTGTTTTCCTTTTGAGTCTATCTCGGTTGAGGAGCCAGTTGCAATCAGGAAATTTGAATGAAACAGCTGCGGCAATCATGATCCCGTGCTTATTGCTGTTTATTGTGAGCTAGTTGTGCCAGAGGACCCGAATGGAACGACAGTACATTCCACCTGTTCTCTTGTGCCCGAAGAACCATTGTAATGACCTTGTAGTTTTTCAAAACTGTTTTTAACACTGTGGTGAAAATGAAGAGGAAGGAATTCCTCGGGTTTTGTAAAACTTTGATCAATTTGAGAGAAAGATAGGCGTGCTAAACCTTTTAAATTGAAATCATGCTTGTTAGCGTGAGTACTGAGAAGGACCCTGGCTTGACCCAGACTGGTTCCACACTATCTTCAGCGCGAGCGGTTTGTCGCTTTCTTAAAAACTTTCTAAAACAAAATGTTTTGCGTGGTCCTGTGAAGACCTGTGTGGAATCGCACTTGAGATTGTGCAGCCTAGGATCACTCTCAGCCTCAAGACCCAATCAGTTCGTTTTCAAGCCTTGGCCACAATTCGGACTGTCCAACGGTCAACCGCCATGTGAGGCCTGTGTGGCCGGATTTGAAGCAGCCCTCGAACAAGGGGCACTAAAATCAGATCAAGGAGATCAGATCTCACCAGAAGAAGCTCGTGAAGCAACCGTGATGGATCCTTCTGCAAATCAGTACCACATCCACTCTCCTGGATATAGAGGGCTTCAATCTCAAAACCATTTGGCATGGACTTGTTCTACTTTCACCCTTTGAGAGGCTCGCTGGGCCGAAAACCCGGGAGGGCGACCCAGGCAAAAGTTAGAGCAAGAAAAATAAATGCGATAAATACAAAAGAAAAGAAAAAAGACAAGAAAAAAACAAACAAAAAATGCCAACATATATGTATATCAAAACAAAAAAGAAAAAAGAAAAGAAAAACAAAGCTCGCAAGGTCGAAAACCCGCATCAGCCACCTTGGCAAAAGTTAGAGCCTAAAAAAAAAATGAAGGTTAAAATACCCGAGTGTACCTTAACCGGAACGACGTAAGGCTTGATTCCCATGTTTGGGATACGTAGGCAACTTCGTCCTGAAGTCTAGCCTCCAACGCTTTCAAAAGCGGTTTAGTCCATTGTAATGGTCTTGATCATCCCTGCCCTCTCTGAATCTAATAGTTCGATTGTGACAACCGGAACCACGCAGTCAACTTCCTCTTGAAATCCAACCATCAACGCTTTCACGGTGACTGTGTCCATATATTGGTTCTGACCGTCTTCGTCTTTTCCGCATCCGAGAGTTCGATTATCACTAATGAGGACTGTTTACAAAATGCTGCGGCGTCGTCCAGACAAGGGGCAACTTTCTGTTGCCGTGAGTCGCCGTCCAAACCAGGGGCAACTTTCCGTTGCCATGCAGCCCTTTCAAGCAAGGGGCAATTTTCCATTGCCTCTGATCCGAGGTTGCGCATCTCAAGGGTAGGTTCCATGCTCGTTTAGCATCGACCGTTTGCGAAAATAGTTTTTTGAAAATTTTTACTGAGGTTGACTATTTTCTCGAAAACTATTCCATTTTCCCAAAATCAGACCATTTCTGAGGCCTGGAAAAGGAAAATTTTCAGTGCTCACGGCCGGACTTGCGTGATTTCCAAATCAAAAATCGAACAAGCATGCTAATCTAACTCTCATTTTGGTCAAAATTGTTTTCGTAAGAAGCCAAAACAAAAAAAAATGGTCAAAATGACGAACTAGGGGCACAGTTGAGTCAGGTGTTCTGTCTTTCCCCGTCATCAATATACCCGCCAAAAAGGGCACAGTTAAAGCTGTTAGCAAAAGGGGTGAAAGCTCTCTCAACAACCTCCAAGCAACAAGGTATTAAGCCAAGTGCGAAGCACAAATCGGAGTAGGTCAAGATACACCATTCCCTGTCCGGAATATCGATTAAACATCACCAAAAATAGCCGCGAGCCAATAGTGTTCGGCGTGAACCCACAACTTCCTATTCATTTGCCAATCACCCTGGGGAGGGATGAAAAATGAGAGAATAAAGAATAGAGAGGTGTAAGTCGAGAGAAAAGTGAGTAAAAGGGTTTTGAGAGAAAAACCGAGCCTGAGGGCCGAGTGATGTGAGAATCACAAATGAGAAAGGGTGGGAAGCATACCCGGAGGGACTGGCTCCTCGAGATCTGAGGTCTTTTGTGTAAACATGTCCGTGTGTCGTGTCTTTTGTTTTATTCAGCCCAACTTTTATTTTGGGTCTTTTCCAAGTGTGTCTCGTTATGTGCAGGTCTTGTACCAGTTTGTTTGAATCTTTCCCCGCTGTGTTCAGTTGTAGGCTCGATGCCCGGGTTGAAACCCTTTTTCAAAAATCATTTATACTCAGAGTGTTGTGCCATTCTCTACATTTGATTGTGTTTCAACCCCAGCCGGTGTTGCTCTCGTAGTCCGTCTCATCAGATTGGGCTATTTGTTCAAGATTTACTGCGTGCAGAATGAACCAAATGCTATGTTGCGGGCTGTATGCAGATTAATCCCCAGTGGAGTAAGAGCTGTGTGTTCAGAACCAGGCAATAGGTTGCTTGGGTTGTTTTACTGTTGGTTGGTTAGTTATCTGATTATTACAGTGCAAGTGTTCAATTTTCAGACAACAAATCAATTTCATTTACATTGGGATGTAATATGGTGTGATGCAATGAAATGTAAAGACATACAAATGTAAACACTTTTTTTCTTCAGACAAAAAGTTTGTTTCATTTCATAATCTTTTCAAGTACATAAGTTTTGGAAACAAAATCTGCCTGCGGCAGTACAAAGTATCCTAACTACCAACAAAAAGGGAAAAGTACAAAAAAGAAGAAAAGCAGCAAAAATCTGTATCAAATGTTAGAGTGGCTCCGGGGCTACCGGTCTGTCCTAGTCCTCTTCCTGGACGAAGGTCCAGGAGCATCATCAGCACTGTCATTTGAGCCTGAGTCCGAGCCATCTCCGGTCTCCTCCCCCGATGACTCTGCCTCCGCCTCTGCCTCTGCCTCGGACGACTCCTCGTCGTCATCATCTGGGACTGGCGCCCGAGAGCTACTCCCAACATGAGTGCGCCCCGCCTTAGTGCGGGGGAATACTCTGCCCTCTCCGTCTCCTCCGGCAGGGACAGAAGGCCTGGCTGGAACACCTCCTACAGTGGGAATCTGGAAGGGAGGCTGAAAAGTACAAAAGGCAGATGCATCAGAATACTAGTGCAGAATGCAGTGTATGAGTATAATGTGTGAATGTCGTGAGCAGTTTATCAGTGCAGAATGCAGTGTATGAGTACAGTGTGTGAATACTGTGAGCAGTTTATTAGTGCAGAATGTAGTGTACGTGTACAGTGTGTGAATACTTTGAGCAGTTTATCAGTGCAGAATGCAGTGTACAAGTACAGTGTGTGAATACTGTGAGCAGTTTATCAGTGCAGAATGCAGTGCATGAGTACAGTATATGAATGCCGTGAGCAGTTTATCAAGTGTTGTATCGTACATCGGATTATGTGAAGCAGTTTATGTATGGTTTGAGACTGTGGTTGAAGAACATACCGGAATACTGTAGAGGGCCAGGAGGTCAAAAGTCCGCTGCAACATCCCCATCATGGAGGCATTCAACTCCAGGGACTGCTGGGTATACTCAGAAGAAGCCTGCAAAAGTATTAGATGCATCAGTATTCTGCGGAATATCAAATAAACTGAAATGAAATGCCAATGCAAGATGCAAAATGCAATGATACATACTGGAGGCAAGTCGGGGACACCGACCAACTCATGATCTGCCGGAAAAGGGGCAAAGGGGATCCGGTAGGCCGCCCCACCCTGCCCTCTATATGTCAGCGAGGTGGGCAGTGCGGGCTAACCAGCCCCTCGCCCCCTCTGAGGTCCGCCCCTGCCACGAACCCGGGCCCTCCTCGATGCTCCAGCTCCCGCTCCTGCCCTAGCTACGGGCGCCACAAGCCTCTCTCCCACAGCTCGACGGCCGCCACTCAGAGGCCGCATAATGTACGTCTGCACGTACTCTATGTAGTCGCCGATGCCTCTGAAGCGGATCGCGTCCCAGCCGATCGTGTACTCGGCCATCTGCGCGGCAGTGAGTCTCTCGGTCTCCCTCATATCCTCAGGGGGGTGAACCGGGACTATCTGCTCCGGTAACCCTAGGGTCTGGCGTAGGAAACGCTCACCTAGGTACCAGGCCCGACAGACTGGGCCCTCCAGCAGAATCCGGAAACGCGAGGTCTCCTTAGCACCGGCGAATCGGTCCCGAATCATCGCTGGCAACGGAGCCCAGGGCTGCCAGGTAATCTGAAAATGAAATATAGTCTGTTATCTACTATTGTTGAAAACATACAATGAAAAGCGAATCTTAAATAAACTCTGAAATAAAACATACCTCGGCCGGGGTGATGGTGTCAAAGTAGCGGCGGAAGAAGCTGAACGTCTCTCGTGGCCTCCGCACGCATCTCCCGTCGAAACGGCGTGAGAAAGGGACGACGAGAGGGGTCTCCGCATCTGGCACAGGTGCAAGCCTGGGAAAGTAGGCGTAGAGCCACAACTGCAGAATGAATACCGTTATGCTTATCAGATAAAGCAGAATACGGAACAGAACAGAGATAGCAGAGCAGTGTACAGTCAGTGTATTGGGCAGAGTGTACAGTGTGAGCAGTGTACAGTCAGTGTAAAGCAGAGTGTATGTGTGCCGTGTGTGCAGTATACAGATAGTGTAAAGCAGACCACAGTGAGTGCAGTGTACAGAGTACAGAAAATGAGAAGCAGAAACGAAATGTAAAGCAGAAAAAGAAACATACCTCCCAAGCACGCCAGTAGCCCCCGAGCAACTGTCCACTGCAACAGGAAGCTGAGCTCATGTACCCATAAAGGGTGGCCAAGGCAGCGCCACCCCAGTCATAGTGAAAGATCTGCGTAACATCCACCAGGGCACTGAGCAGGCAAAGGGGCACGGTGTTCGCCCGGTCGGCGAAGATAGTCGTCCCCAGCAGGAACATGAGAAAGTCGCGCGCATATCTCTCTACGACCTCCTGAGTCATCGGGGCCTCCTCAACTAGGGCTGGCTGCACCCTGAACTGCACCTCAAACCACGAGTAACGAACAAAGCCTGGACGGGCGAGAGGGGGCACCTCGCCAAGCAGATAGATCTGAGCGGCGGTCCACTCGTCCATATCAGTGTCAAAGGGGATCGGATCACCCCCTACCCCGATGCCGGTGAGCACCGAGAAATCATAGGGAGTCATCGTCATGTCTCCCGTCGCGGAAAGATGGAACGAGTCGGTGGTGTCCCACCACCTCTCCGCCAGAGCAGCAAGGAGAGGCCTGCTCGTGGTGAGTCTGGATAGTCCCCTGCAAAAGACGCCGAAGCCGGCCTGATCCACAATATGGCGAACCGCCTCGGGTAGCTCTGTATACCAGTCTCGGGCGGCAATATTCCCATACCCGCGGACGGTATGGGAATCTCCCTGTTTTCAAACACACATTTGCGAAGCAATACTAAATATACCGATTTTATAAGGCATGCAGGGTTGAGGCAGATATAGCATGTGCGCATGTTTTCAGATTCGAACAGATACCGGGTGCCGGTGTGCTTACAGTGAACTACAACATGTGATGTGTCAGCGTGTTTGTGTGGTTCAGTACAGACATAGCATGTGTGCATGTTTTCAGATTCAAACAGATATCAGGTACTAGTATGATTACGATAAACTACAGTGTGTACAGTGTGTACTGTGTCAGTGTGTTTGGGTGATTCAGGATCAGTGTAGTGTGTGCGCACGTGTCAGTTGGGAACAGATATCAGTTGTAAGTTTGCTTGCGATCAACTACAGTGTACAGTGCATCGTGGTATTTGAGTTAAGCAGTTAAAGAATCTAATCAGCTATGGCAGTTTTATATTCTACATTGCGGAAAATAAAAGAAAACAGCGGAAAGGAATGTTACCTCGGAAGCGCCGAAGGACAGGTGAGATGTAGGCTCGTGTAGAAGAAGCTCTGGAGGCATCGCTCTGTCAAAACTCCGAAACTGACGAAGACCGTCCGGAGGTAAGACATGGATCGCCGGCTGGTAGGTCGCCGGATCGAATGGACGAACGCTCAGGGGGAGAAGCTCAACCCTGGGATCCATCTCGTGCTCCGGGGGAGTACCGCCCTGTGGGATATCATCCGCCATGTCAAAGGTGGTGAGAAAATAGCCGGAAGAGGGAAAACCGGGCTAGAATGCGAAGGGTCAACCGAAAAGTCAACCCCGAGAGGGTGGAAAATGGCCGGAAAAGCCGGAATATGGAAAATGTGGGAAAATCAAGGAAAACTTGGGGGAAACAAACCCCAAGGAGCGGAAATCGAAAAGGAAACACCGAAATGAAGAAATATTCGGTTCAAAGTGTTCGAAACGCGATAAACTTCGCGAATCAAACGATGGAACGGGCGTGAAATGCGAGAAAACGGAGAAAGGAAGGGAGAAAAATGCTCTAGAGAGAGAGAGTATGAAATTTCGGCTAAGGGGAATGAGAAAAATAGGGTTTGAAACCCTATTTTAAAAGACCCAAGGCGAAAAGTCAAAACTGCCCTGATTCAGGCATTTTTGGCCGGTCGGCTACATTTTTGGCCGGCCGGCCAAATATTTGGCCGGTGATGTTTTTTGGTGGCCGGTGGCCTTTCCATGTGGCCGGTGATGCTCCTACAACCGTTTTTGGGCCAGATATGTAGTTTGGGGTCCTCATTGCTCAAGACAGTGCAAGAACAGTGTATTTCCGAAGCTCAACCGGCCTCCGTTTTGACCTCGGATTGTGTCTTCTGTGCGTGGCACTTGAATTCATGCAAGGCGTATCCTTTTTGGTATCCTTATGTCTTTTACAAGATTCAAAAGTTGCCCCATGTGCATTTCAATTCAATTACGCTGTTTAGCGCCTCGCACTGTCTTGTGCACTGCATTTCAAATCGCGCTATTTTGCGCATCGCTTTGCATTTGGCATGCATTCATTGTTCACGCTGTTTGCGCACCTCACTTGCATTATTATGCATTTCCTGAGCAACCGGGTCCGGCGGGACCGTAAACACGCCCGGTCTGGCGAGACCTTAAAAACGCACGGTCTGGCGAGACCTTAAACACGCACGGTCTAAGAGACCTTAAATCCTCGGAAGGTGCAAGACCTTTGGTGCATTGATGTTCACATTTCATTTACATTTGCATGCATCTCAAGCCGCACGTTTTAAAGTTCACGTATTTTCATGCATCTCAAGCCACGCGTTGTCGCGCATTGAAAAAGTTCATGCATTTCAAGCGACTTGCGTTGTCGCGTACTCCATACAGCATGCATTTCAAAAAAAAAAAAAAAAAAAAAACATGCATATGTCATGCATCATTGTATATACTGCATATGTCATGCATCATTGTATATACTGCATATGCCGTGCATCATTGTAAATAACGTTGTATATGTCATGCAGCATTGTAAATAAGGCATATGTCATGCATTCATTGTAAATACTGCATATGTCATGCATTCCATTGTAAATAATGCATATGTCATGCATCATTATATATATACTGCATATGTCATGCATTTCATCGTAATATAGTGCATATGTCATGCATTCCACTGTAAATATTGCATTTACATACACTCCATTGCATATTGTAAATATCGCATTGTAGCTTGCATCCATTGCATCACCCCTTCCATCTATGGCTCGCACCTTTCCTTGTTAAGCTTGGTTTGATATGTGCCCATACTTTTCACGTTGAAGCATAGTTCTGCATGTGTACGCACCTATTCCTTGATGAACTTGGTTTAAGGGTAGCGGCACCTTTTTCTGTGTTAGACGCGGTTTGTATGTATACATGCCTTTCCTAGGCAAGATTTGGTTTGGCATGCGTGCTTTATCCATCGTATCTATTCCACTCCATTGCATATTGTAAATATCGCATTGTAGCTTGCATGCATCCATTGCATCACCCCCTTCATCTACGGCTAGCACCTTTCCTTGTTGAGCTTGGTTTGGTATGTGCTCATACTTTTCACATCTATACACTCATAGTCCTGCATGTGTACGCGCTTTGAGGGTTGCGGCACCTTTTCTATGTTAGACATGGCTTGTATGTGTAGATGCCCTTCCTAGGCAAAATTTGGTTTGGCTGCATGCCATATCCACTGTATATATTACATTGTAGTGTAATTTCTGCATCCAGCATTAGGATCATTGTTCTTTCGTTAGCGGGTTGTTTCCCCACTTATGTCATCCCACCCAATACTTATTCTTGTGTCCGTCTACATCACTCATAGTTTTGCATGTGTACGCACTTTGAGGGTTGCGGCACCTTTTCTATGGTAGACGGACTTGTTACTTCCATCAATCTATTTGACATTTGTGTGGTTTTGAACTGCTCATGATTGGATCATGATTCAATTGCATTGCATTTTTGTTTGCATTGTTTCAATTGCATTGCATTGTCATTTGCATTGTTATACATAGTTTGTATATATTGCATATCACTTTGCATTTATTTTGCATTGTCATGCATGTTGCTAACAATATTGTACCTGTTAAGTTTGCTTTCTTTGTAGGCACGATATTGTATGTACGGTTCATTTTAGGCTGGTGCAACCAGATGAATCGGACAAGTATTGTATCCTCTAAGTGAGACGTATCGAGAATTGCATAATTCTCTTACATCCTTTCTGCATTGCAGTGTAGTTTGGTGTATGCTAGCTTAAAACTATTGCATTGTATGTGCTTCGTTACAGCTTTCTTTGCATGATCGTAAGTTATGTTCGGCCTTGTGCATTGTCTTGCATTTTGCCCCTGCCTTCGGGCGCATATCTTGTTTGTCTTGCATGCTTTGTCTAAGTCTTCGGCCTTGTCAAAAATGGGTCGTCTCCGGGCTTTGACATTCACTCCCGTCATTGTTATGACTTTCGAGTTATGTCAAAGAGGGGCAACTGTAGACACCCCATTTTTGACCGTCCTCAAGACTTGGACGTCACCGATTGAACACTCGGTGATCATCCATGTTTGTGTTCGTCTTGAGTTCCCGGAGGTCTTGGCTATGCGCCTTGCCTCAGGATCTCTCGACTCGACTGTTTTGTGTCTGGTTTTGCACCAAACACTTGTGTTTTACCTTGGAGGGGCAGGGAATGGCTTGTGGGACATCCCCACACTCCACTGGCCATGGCTTAAGGCCACCGGCTGTGTTTTGTTGCCACCGGCCAAATGTTTGGCCGGCCGGCACTATAGATGGCTGGCCGTCTATCTTTTTTTGGTCAATTGTACTTTTGGCCGGTCGACTACTGTGCATCTGCTTTTGCAGATATTTTGGCACAGCTGGCATGCACTTGGCTCCCCTCCATACACGTGTATGGAGGGATCTCTCTCTTTAGAGGCTTGTCTTGTAAGCTTTACAAGACAAAAAGCTCTATAAAAGAGAGGGTCTTCTCTCTTGTTAGGGGTTAGACATTTTTAGGCAACATATTTTAGGGTTTGAGTTCTAGGGTTAGGGTTTGGTTCATATCCTATCTCTATCTCTCTCTCTTGTGTGTGTTTAGGCTTAGATTTGCACACAAACACCCACCATCACACCTTTTCTTGGAGCTGAGGCCCTTGAAGATTATTTTTAGAGTTTTGGAGCTGGTTTGGAGTCCAAGAAGCTGCTAGAGCTTCATTTGTGAAAGAGGTCTACAAGGGTAATCACTTTTCCCTTTTATTCCCCGTTTTTGTACACTACTTTTACCTATCTTGCAACTATTTTTTGGCTTTGCATATAATACATAAAAGTTCTATTTTTAAGGCCTCTAAATAGTTTGTTAAGAGTGTTTTAAGCTTTGGGGTTGTTTGACCCCTCTTAAGGATTGTTTGGCCCTTGTTTTGTGCCGTTTTGTGTGAACTCCGGGACCATAGGGTTTAGGCCTCCTCACCACTGAAATCTTGAGGGATTTCAGAGGTGAGGATGGTGCCTTGAGGTCCTAGGAAGGAGAGGGCCACCCCCTCTCCTTGTTGTCCTTGAAAAGGACCATTTTTGCCTCTTGAGGGAGCACCATATTCAAGTGTATGTTGATCATGCCTTAGCTGTTTTTCATGCTTATTATGTCATAATATAGCATTGTTGTATGTTGGTTTTGGTACACCATGCTTGCTTAGCATACATGCCTTGTAATGCCATGTTTAGGCCTTAACATGCCTTCGGTTGTAAGCCCTTGTTCTAGCATGTTTTAGGCCTAGCTTTGTGAAGCTTTAGTGCATGTTTTTGTATGCTTTAGCTCTGTTTTAAATTGCTTGAGTCATACTTGCCATGCATTGCATAGCCCCTTTGCATTATTAGCTTGTAGGCTTTAAATATGTGAAGCATTGAGCGTGCATTGCTTGATTTATTTCAGTGGTTTGGAACCACTTAACATGCAATTTCAGCCCTCATAACATGCTTACATACTTGCCTTTCAATGCTTCTTTGATGTTTTAAAAGTTTGTGTTGTATGCTCCATGTTAAGCATTTATGCATGCCTCCATACTTAGACCATTTAGATGCTATCTAGGTGTACCTTTGTCCCTGTTTTGGCATGATTTGGGACTGTTTTAATCCAACTTGGTCATTTGCTTCATGTGTCACATGATCTTGGTTTAAGCCCCTTGGCTTGTCTTGGGTTCTTGGCTTTGCTTGTCACATGCTATGCTTGTCTTGTTTGCTTGGTTTGGCACCTCTTTTAACATGACTTCAGAGTTTTCCACGCATGCCATACACCCATGTTTGCATTCTCTTAAGTGTGCTTGAGAGTCCCTCTTTGTGCTTTAGTGATGGCCCATTAACATGTGCATGTGTGTGTGTGTTGGCCCTCATGTTTGAGCACTTTGGCCACTGTTTTAGGCTTCCTTGAGAGTCGTCTAATCATGTTTAAGTCCATCTCTTTGTTTGTTGCATGCTCTCCTTGTACGTTGCGGTATATTAGTCAGTTGTCGCATGATTGGAATTGCATGATTGAATGAAGTCACATGCTAGTTCGCATGCTTAATCACCCACATTGTGCCTTGCATACTTGTTGATTGCATTGTTTCATGCCTTGCATGTCTTGTATGATTGCTTGCATTATTCATGTTGCATATTAGTCAACATGCTTAGGATTGCATTGCACAAACATGCATGCCAGACCTCTTGAAATGAGTATGATAGAGGTTGGGCCTCCCGGCATGTTTATTTGATTTGTATTTCATTTGAAATTGAAAATGCATATTCAATTCTTTGGGCCATCATGCATGGAAATGCGTGATTGGTGGTCCGAGAATCGAGGCTCATGTCCCTTTGAGTCTTAAACATGATAAGGGATATGGTTGGTGCATACATTGCTTGAAATGCATTGCCATGCCAAGTGTTGCCCTCTGCTGCTGTCAAACGAGATTCTGCAGGAAATTTTGTTCGACCGGCCACATTTAGTGCCGACCGGCCACCATTGTTGGCCGATGGATCAAAGTTGTGGCCAGTGACCATTCCACATGGCCGGTGGTGTTCTCCTTCAGCCGGTGGTGTTCCCCAGCATCCAGAGAGCAAACCCTGAGACTTTGGCAGTCATCAGAGGAACAGAGCAGGGAAAACAGAGGCATCTTGTGTATGGTGGCGAATTTCCGAGCAAAACCGAGCGCGCACTGCATTGAGCCCCCCCTTCCCGAGGCTGCTGTTTATTGCTTTGACTAGATTAATTAATTTGCTTAATTAATTTAATGATCTGTAATATTTAAATTAGCTTGTTAGTTAGTTAAATTGTATTATTCTTTCGGTCCCTCCGGGCGAGGGCGAATTTGTAATAAGTGTGGGTGAGTGTGTGTATGTCTTCCAACCCCCACTTCTTTCTCCCTTTTACTTACCTGCTTTTGATGGTTAGTATTAGGACTTGGATCATGCTTAATTGCTAACATGATTCTTGTTTTGGCACGGAGTACTTTGTAAGTATTTTATGCTTTAGCATCTCGCATGAGTGTGAATGTTAACATGGCAGCATGCTTACCATGTGGCTAAATGCTTATGTGTTATAAACTGCCTAAATGCCTGTGGGTGAAGGTTGGATTGTTTGAGTTGGAACAACTCATTGAAATCCATGTTTTAGCCTACTTGCGAGTAGCAAATCCTAAAGCGTTTTCCAAACAAATGGATATGCAATGTTTCATTCCAAATTAGGCAATCTAGTCTATACTTGTTTGCTGTGCGCATAACGTAGTAATTCTAGGCTAATAACCGGAATAAGAACACGTAATGTTTTCAAAATAGGATATCACGGTTAGTAGAGGCCGATCTTTGGATCGGGCGAGAGGGGGTGCTCTTAGCTGACCTTCCCCAATCGTACCCAAGTTCCCGAGCCGAGGCAACTTTGGTGATGACGGACACGTGGCCTTTGGCACCGAGTCAGGGTTTCCTAAATTTCCCAAAAATAAAATATTTAGGTGGCGACTTTGTATCTGGCGAAGCAGTCCATGTTTGGCACTTCTTTCAAAAATCTGTTTTCTCAAAACGATTTGGCAGATTTGGACTCTTTGGTTCAGATTAAGAACCGTGACACAAATAGAGTCCGAACTGTAGCGAGGTCCCCCGCGGGCTTGTTACACATTGCATTAAGATTGCATGCTAGAGTTGCATTGGTCCTTGGATATTGTTGCATTGTGTTTGGGATAGGGGTTAGTCCAAACACGGGAAGCGAAGGACGTTTCATACTCAAAGTGATGAAACATGCCTCAATTCTCGGTCACCGACACTCTTGACTACCCATGACGGAGTTGTTGGCTTTAGGTGCTTGTATGTGCATTCATTTCGCATTGAGTCGTGCAATTCGACTCCTCGGCCATCATGCATCGAGATGTGTGATTGGTGGCTCGAAGGTCAAGGACCACACTCCCTTGAGCTTATGCAATGATGGGGAGAGTGGTCGTGCACACATGTGTTGCGAATACTTTGCACCTCTCTCTCTTGCCTTCTATTGCAGAAAACCAGAAGCCAGGGGTTGAAACTGGTCGGCTAACCAGATTTAGTGGCCAGCCGACCACTTTTTCTGGTTTTTCACCACAAAAGTGGTCGGCAGGTGGTCTCCAAGGCCAATAGCTGGTCGGCAGCCTTCCCACAGATTCCCAGGGTGGAGTTTCAGCCTTCTGGAGCTTTGTGCGGTGTTCTGTGGTCAATTGCAAACAGAGGCAAGTCGGGGCGTCGCAACGGATTTCCGAACAAGGCGACTCGAGCATGCATGCATCCTTTATCATCCAAGACAGAGCTAAGGCAGCCCACTTTACATAGTTTGCATACTTGTTTAATTACTAGCTTAGTTAATTTGTTGATTAGTTAGAATTGTATAATAATTAGTTGTGGCTTGTCATTCATTTTGTTGTGTAAAAACTAGTTTAATTAGATTAGCTTAGATTAGCTAGTTGGTTATGTATTATTCATTCGAACCCTCCGTCGAGAGGGCACAACTGTTGTAATAAGTGTGCGTGTGTGTGATGCATGTCTTCCAACCCCCACTTCTTTCTCCCTTTTATTTACCAGTTTTTGATGGTTCGTTTTAGGGCATGTTTCAATTAGCATCCTTATACTATGCATGCTTGCATCTATTCATTCGTATTGCATACACCGGGCTCGGCACATCATACTAACTGCATTGTATTTCAATACCAAGTTGAATACATGTATCAAATGTTGCATTTCACGTGCCATTTTAGAATAGTCGAGCCTATCTTAGTTGTATTCTTGCATGTGTTGCATTAGCCACCTTAACATGAACTAGGATCATGCATTGATTACTAACTAGTTTCTATTTTGGCTCGGAATACTCGGTAAGTGTTTATGCTTTAGCATCCTTGCATGTGTGTGAGTGACTGCCATGATAGCATGCTTGCCATGAGGTTAACTGCTTATGTGATGTAACAGCTTGAATGCTTGTGGGTGAAGGTTGGATTACTTGAATTGGAACAATTCATTGATTGCGAGTTTTAAGCCCGCCTGAGAGTGGAAAATCACCATGTTTTCTAAGCCCACTTGAGGGTGGCAAAATCTGCATTTTAGCCTACTCGCGAGTAGCAAACCATTTTCAAACAAATGAACATGCAATGTTTTGTTCCAACTTAGGCGATCTAGTCTCTACTTGTATGCTGTGTGCATCACATAGTAATTCTAGGTTAATAACTGGAATAAGAACACATGTGTTTTCAAAAAACAAGATATCATGTTAGTAAAGGCCGATCTTTGATCGGGCGAGCGGGGGTGCTCATTGCCTGACCTTTCCCAATCGTACCAAAGTTCCCGAGCCGAGGCAACTTTGGTGATGACGGACACGTGGCCTTAGGCAACGAATCAGGGTTTCCTAAATTCCCCAGAATAAAACATTTAGGTGGCGACTCTGTATCTGGCAAAGCAGTCCATGTTTGGCACTTCTTTCTAAAAATTAGTTTTTCAAAACGATTTGCCGGATTTGGACTCTTTGGTGATTTATCGGTCTTGCATTGTACTTTGCGAGATTAGATTCTGAACTGTGACATTTGAGTCCGAACTGTAGCGAGCCTAATGAACAAAACGGGATTTTCCCGAGACGTTTGAGCGCGTCTACAGTTTCTGGCAACTCTGCTGGGGAATTTAGAGAACTTGACTCGAACTCATGATATCTTGGTTTGACTACACTTATGTGTTTCTTTGCATTGCATTTGCATTGGTACGCCTAGGACACTGTGTTTGCCATCTGCTATTCCTGAACGGTTTGTCTGAGGCTCGCTTTGAGAAGCGTGCCATAAGGCTAACTGGTTACGAGCTCTGCCACGATGGGAACACAAACCCCAATTTTTACCGAGGCACCCTTTTTGACCATTCAACCTATTGCATATTCGGAATCCATAATGACTATTCCAAACTAGGATAGGTTTCTTACCTGATTATAGGTTGTTTGAAATCGCTGCGTGCATAGTGAAACCCTAGCTCCTGACAAAATAGGACAGGGAAACCCTACCCCTCCATAGGGGTGTTTTGGCTCTTATTTGCTTGCTATGTGCTTTTAGAGTGCGTCTCTACAAGAATGCATATATCAGTCTGCAAGTTTGGGTATCAGGCCTGCGGGCATCAGTGTTCTAAGAATCAGTTATATCCGCGAGTATCAGATTCAGATTTGGGGCAATGATTTGGGAATAGTGATCAGTGGTTGAGAACGGTTCATTCAGCATATGTTTGCCAACTGTGTGTTGTCTATATTTAAGTTGTTATGCTGTCCATTCTTCTGTTCATTATTTCCTTATTATGCTTTATTTATCTTTTTGCTAGGTAGTTTAGCACAATTGCTTCCGACCAAGCGGATATTCCCCAAGCACTCTGGACTAGAGGTCGCTGACTCCATCGATCTGAGGATCTGATAGACAGACAACCCGTGTTCCATTCTTTACCCCCGGTTACTAGACGGAGATCGCTAAGGCGCAGTGTATCGGTGCCGCGGTTGCCAGATCAGTGGTCCTTGAGTAATCAGGTTGAGATTTCTGAGTCTACTGCAGAGATAGATATACCGGTAGTTCAGTTAGATCAGGGCAGTATGGCAGGAATGAAAGAGATGATGCGTCAGCTCCAGGAGAGTATGAAAACCATGCAGCAGGACGCTGCCCGTCGGGCAGAATTTGCCAGCCAACAGGCCGAAGTTATGGCCCAACAAGCAGAGTTAATTACCAAAGTACAGTAACAAGCCGGAGCATCTGCTTCGCACCAGGTTCCTCTCCCACCCAGAGTTCTTATACTTGGCGAGACAATACACGTCCAGGATGATACGGACGTCCCAACAAGGCCAGCTCCACCCCCGATCCTACCCCAACCACCCAAAGCGCAAACCAACCTACCAGATTCTCCCTTTGAGTTCGAGGTGGACCCCATGGCACTAAAAGTGAGCAAGCTTGGAAAGCTGTTCAAGAAATCTCAGGGTGTGAAGTCCATTCCGGACATTGAGGATGGGTACACCGACTCGGCCGTGACTCTGCCAGACCGATTTAAAATGCCGCACATAGACCATTTCGATGGGTCTGTGGATCCCATGGTGCACCTACGGCTGTTTTCAGATATCTTAAGGACGATAGGCCTCTCTAGATTGCAGAAGCTTTCCCTGTTTGGGCGGACCCTGTCAGGTGTAGCGGCTATTTGGTATACGAAACTAGAAGACTCCGTTAAGAGGAACTGGGAAGAGATGGCTGAAGCCTTCGTGGCTCAATACTCCTATAATACACAGATCGAGATCACAACTCGTGATCTTGAGACAAGTAGACAGGAGCCGAAGGAGAGCTTTTCTGACTTCGTAACCCGCTGGAGGGCCAAAGCGTCAATGATGACCATTAGGCCGACTGATAAAGACCAAATACGGATGGTTGTGCGCAACCTCTAACCCAAGCTCATGCAGAAGATGATCGTTCTTCCCCTCCCTACCTTTACAAATCTACATGAGATTGGGGTGCAGATTGAGGACGCCTTGAAGCAGGGTTTGATTGACAATGACAGAGAGCAGCCCAGAAGGACTTTCAACTGCAATACGAATGCAGGCACAAACAGTGCTGCAACTGCCAGAGCTTCAAATGTGAGCATGGTCACCACTACCACCCTAAGAACCCTTACAGCTACACCATTCACGGGCACGTCCGGAAATAACTCACAAACAACCGATTACCTACCTCGAGGCCAAAAAACCTTCACTCCACTATACATGCCCCTGTCCAAAGCTTTGGGGGTTTTGATCAGGAAAGGGCACCTGAAGCCCCTGGAGCCGCGGCCATTGCCAGAGACACTTCCCCCCTCCCATAACCCAGCTAAATACTGTGCCTTTCACCAACAGCATGGTCACGACACCGACCATTGCTTTAGATTGCGTCACGAGATTCAGGATCTTGTTGACAATAGGGTGATTGTACCCCCTGAAAAACCAAATGTCACAACCAACCCTCTCCCACCACACAACCAAGCTCCACCTCCCAAACGCATCAACTCAATCCAAACTGGGGTTGTGTCATACGAACCTAGCACATACATCACCCCGTCTCACCTACCCAAGCCAGAGGTGTTCATTCCTGGCAGCACTGACTTGTGCATGTTGGACATCTCCCGAACCCAACCTGAACCAATGGTGGTGACTATCGAAGATAGAACAGGGATGACTTCGGAGGAAAGTGGGACTAGTGATTCAGGGTTTGAGGAATTTGGGAGCTCTGCTGAGGAGGTATACAATCCGGGCGGCTACATTACGTCAGTGGGATAGGTTAGGCCGAATGTGGAATTGCCAATAGGGGCAGAGATTTGTGTAGTACGGGAGGATAGACTTGGTCAGAGGCTAGATGACTTAGCGGATCTGGAAGAAGACATTGCTAACCTTCAGTTTTTCAACGAGCAAGATCCAAGAGACATGACAGTCAACTGGTTTGATTTTGATGGGTTAGCAGAGGCTATAGGCTGGCTTGATGACCAACCAGATGTTGTTAAAGAATCTCAGCCAGAACAGGGCTCGTCAGGGACAAGGACATCAGTTGTGACCGGAAGGGCAGGAAAGCAGAATGCGTCGCTGGAGAGCGCCGGTGCCAAGAATTTCGCTCGGGATTCGGGTATTTTGAATACAGGAGATGTTGAATAGCGGGCTGCACTGAAGCAGTTTGAACAGAAAGGGATCAAAGATTCTGAGAGAGCTAGAAAGGCCAAAGCCCCTATGGGGACTGAACGTGTTGTGTGCACAAGAACAGAGCATGCTACGAGCGCATGGACAGAAGGTGCTGTGGGTACAAGGACAGTTGTAGCGGAGCCAGACAGGTGTCTGTCGGCTGCTGATGGAATGTGGTGGGAAGACGATGACCTATGTCTTGCCAACACCGATGAGGACTGGGAGAGAATTAACCGGATGATACCTAGTATATTGGTGAAGTTCACCATATGACTAGGAGTGGGCGGTATTTCAAGCCCCCGCACCTAGATCAACCAGAGGCGTCCGGAAAGGACAAGGAAGTGGAGAAGCAGAAAGAGAAGCTACTTGAAGAGGAGGCCGTGTTGAAACAGTTGAAAAAGATACAAGCAGATATCTCCATCTGGGGACTGCTTATGGCTTCACATGTTCATAGACAAGCTGTCCTATCTACAATGGACAAGGCCAAACTCTCCATAGACACTACGCCTGAGCAGCTGGTAGGATTGGTCTTTCCGGGAGGAGCTTCCCCGATGTTGACCTTTTCCGACAAGGAACTGCCGCTTGAGGGTGCAAATCACAACAAACCTCTCTACATCTCTGTGGAATGTAGAGACAAGTGGGTACCGGTAGTTCTTGTCGACACGGGATCCACTATTAACGTGTGCCCGTCGAGGACGGCATATGCAATTGGGTTGAAGCCCGCAGACTTTGTGCTAACAGCCCAAGTAATAAGGGCATATGACAATACAAGCAGGGAAGTGATGGGGACCGTAAAGATCCAAACTCAGGTCGGTCCAAGAAAACACGAGATTGACTTCCATGTCTTGGATGTTCCCGCGACCTTCAATCTACTCCTAGGGAGGCCATGGCTGCACCAGGTGAAGGCGGTCTCTTCCACCCTACACCAGATGTTGAAATACCCTCACAGGAAGGGGGTGGCCATTGTTTTTTGGAATTTGTCAATCCATCTTCCGCCAGAGGTATCTACACTGGTTTTGGAAATCGAACATGGAACAGAGGATGTTTTCCTATCTGGATTCACCCTAGCCGAGGCCCGAGTTGTTCAGAACATTTTGGCTATTGATGAGGGGTTGTATGTCAGTGCACAGTCAGTGTACCTCATGAACAAGCTCCAGCACATCCCTAGGATGGGACTAGGAAGAAGTGGCCGGAAGGGCATTGCTTTATCGGCCGAAGTGCCGCACAATCCACATACCTTTGGCTTAGGTTATCTGCCCACCAAAGAGGACTGGGTGAGAAAAGGCAAGGAAATGGCCGGGAGAGCCAGAGCCAAACAGGCGGGGAAGCATTTTGAGTTAATGCATCGGCCTATCCAAGGCACCCTAAACGGACGCTTCGTCCGGGAGGGGGAAGACTTTCCATTCTGTGGCTTCCCAGAACCATGGCTGAACGCAGAGAAAAACGGCTACCGGGATTTGAGATCTTTTTCGACTTGTAGTTATCTGGGGATGATGTTGCCGCAGAGCAGACAAACCCAACGGCTGAGATTGAGCAGTGTAAGGAAGTGGATTCCGAGGGCACCGAGCTTGAAATGGGGGTAGCACTGGCTTGTCTACTTTTAGATCCTCCGATCGTACATGAGTGCTTGGGGGATGATCTCTCGATGTCTATGATCGGGAATGAAACGGCCGCAAGCCCACCTACAAACATTTTGGATGCATCCGTCGCACCCTCCCTCGTCTGGCAGTACGAGGAGGGATTTTTATCAAGCAGCACCGAGTCAGGTTGTGAGTCGGAATCTGATTCCACCGAGTCTTGTGAGTCGGAATCAGGTTCCAGCTCGTTTGAGTCTGAGTCCGGTACTCCTAGAGGTGACAACCCGGATGCCGCAGTCCTGTCTTGGTCGTCTTTTTCTTTCTCTTTTGAGTCTGTTGTAACAGAAGAATCGGACGATTTGGAAGTGATTAATGAGAATGGAATGGCTATGGCTTCTGAGTACTTTTCTGTGCCTTTGATTTATTATATTAATCAGAACTTTCAAATTTTTGATGAAAACGACGAGGAAGAAATTCCTCCGATTTTACAGCGTTTAATTGATCAAGAGCAGGAGAGATTTGTTAAACCTTTGGTGGATGAAATCACTACAGTTACGGTCGGTACTAAGAAGGACCCGCGGTTGGTCCAAATCGGGTCCACGTTGTCTTTAGAGGAGCGCGATCGCTTAGTCGCTTTATTAAAAGATTTCAAAGATGTTTTCGCATGGTCCTACGAAGACATGCCTGGAATCGATACTGAGATTGTATAGCACCGGATCCCTCTTGACCCAGAGGCCAGACCCATTAAGCAGAAACTTAGAAGGATCCGCCCGGACTGGGCTCTCAAGATTAAAGAAGAGGTCACCAAGCAAATCGACGCAGGATTCCTGCTGGTATCAGAGTACCTGACTTGGCGGGCCAACATAGTTCCGGTGCCGAAGAAGGATGGCAGGATTCGGGTATGTGTGGATTTCAGGGATTTGAACAAAGCCAGTCCGAAGGACAACTTTCCCTTGCCGCACATCGATGAGTTAGTGGACTTCACTGCTAGGCATGCACTGCTCTCGTTCATGGACGGCTTTTCAGGCTACAATCAGATTCTGATGGCACCTGAAGACCAGGAGAAGACTGGTTTCACCACCCCGTGGGGGACATACTGTTACAAGGTGATGCCATTCGAGTTAAAGAATGCTGGGGCTACATATCAACGGGCTACGACCACGATATTGCACGACAAGATCCACAAGGAGGTTGAGGTGTACGTGGACAACATGATTGTCAAGTCCAAAGAAAGAGAGGGCCACTACACTACCTTTCAAAAGTTCTTTCAACGGATCAGGGAGTATAGGCTGCGGCTAAACCCTCAGAAGTGTACGTTCGGTGTTACAGCAAGGAAAATGCTGGGGTTCTTGATCACACAGAGAGGTATCGAAGTCGACCCTTCCAAAATCAAGGCCATCTTAGAAATGCCAGCACCAAGGACTAAAAAGGATGCGTGAGGCTTCTGGGTAAAGTGCAATTCATAAGACGGTTTATTTCTAAATTAACCTTGACTTGTGAACCACTCTTTGGTCTCCTAAAGAAGGGAAAGAAATTCCAATGGGACGGTCGATGCCAAGCTACTTTTGAACAGATCAAGCAATACTTGCAAAACCCACCCGTGTTGTCACCACCTGAGCCAGGAAAACCATTGATTTTGTACCTTTCAGTAACTGAAACTACAATGGGCTGCATGCTTGCACAGGAGTCTGAGGACAAGGTGGAGAGAGCTATCTACTACCTGAGCAAGAAGCTGCTGGATTACGAGACCCGTTATACTCCGCTGGAAAAGGCTTGCTTGGCCTTGGTATGGGCTACCAGGAAGCTGTGGCCCTACCTGTTAGCTCACTCTGTAATGTTGGTTTCGAGATTAGATCCCATCAAATATCTCTTTGAGAAACCGGCACTTACAGGTAGGCTAGCTCGTTGGTTGCTTCTGCTTTCCGAATTCGATTTGAAGTATGTGATGCGCAAGTCAGTAAAGGGGAGAGCGGTAGCGGAGTTCCTAGCCGATCACCCAGTGGAAGGGGATGAAGTAGTTGAGTACCTATTCCCAATCGAGGCCATTTTGCATGTCGAAGAAGAATTTTGAACGATGTACTTCGACGGAGCGTCAAACCAATACGGGTATGGGATAAGGGTGTTGCTAATAGCACCGACAATTCCTTTCTACCCCTGGCATTCAAACTCCAGTTCAAAGTGTCAAACAATGAAGCAGAGTATAAGGCATGCATTGCTGGACTAGAAGTAGCCCTGGAACTAGGGGCAAAATGGTTGGATGTTATCGGGGACTCGAACCTTGTTGTATGTCAAGCTAAAGGAGATTGGAAAGTGAAAGAAGAAAAGATGAAAATTTATCACCAGACCTTGGACGTGTTGATTCCTCGGTTTGAGAAATGAATTTTGCTCATCTGTTAAGAGAGAACAACAGGTTCGCAGATTCACTAGCAACTCTATCTTCTATGATAGACATCCCTTTCGGAGTCCGGATGCGTCCGATTATCATCGAACTGAAATTTGCGCCGGCCTATGAGTTGATTGCCGCCATAGATGAGGTACAAGATGAGAACCCTTGGTATTACGATGTCTGGAACTTCTTGGAAAAGGAGGTGTATCCACCAGGGGCAAATGACAAAGATAAGAGGGCAATTCGAAGAATGGCTACTCAGTTCATCGTGTGCAGGGGTAAACTATACAGAGAGGTCACCTGGGAATGCATAAACTGTGTGTCGAAGCCGAAGAATCGAAGCGCCTGATGGAGGCCATCCATGGATGAGTGTGTGGAGCGCACATGAGTGGGGTGATGCTAGCCCGGAAGATTCTCAGATAGGGTTATTATTGGTCCACCATGGAGGAGGATTGTATTAGCTTTGTTCGACGATGCCACAAGTGTCAGATCGATGCAAACCGCATGAACATTCTGCCGTCCAAGCTGTACAACATGATTTCACCATGGCCATTCTCAGTTTGGGGGATTGATGTAATCGGAGCTGTCACTCCGAAGGGGTCCAATGGGCATGAGTTCGTTCTGGTCGCGACAGACTATTTCACGAAGTGGGTTGAGGCCCAATCTTATGCGTTGTTGAAGGCTTCACATGTCGCAAAGTTCATCAGGAACAACATCATCTGTCGCTATGGGGTCCCGAATGAGATCATTTCAGATAATGGTTCCCACTTCAAAAAGGAAGTGATTGACTTATTGGAAAAATACGACGTGGCTTTTCATAAGTCATCTACATATCGGCCGCAAACCAACGGAGCAGTTAAGGCCGCAAACAAGAACATCAAACACATTCTACAGAAGATGGTGGAAACCTACCGGGACTGGCCAGATAAGTTGTTGTTTGCTCTGTGGGGCTACCGGACGTCAATTAGAACTTCTACTGGGGCGACCCCGTATTCATTGGTTTACAGGATGGAGGCCGTTCTACCTATCGAAATTGAGGTTCCGTCATTGCGGGTATTGGCTGAGTGTCAAATAGCTGAGGCAGATTGGCAACAAAGCAAGTTCGAAGAACTCATGCTGTTTGATGAAAGAAGGCTGAAAGCACTGCACCATGTTCAGGGTTATTAACGATGAATTGCCAGGGCTTTCAACAAGAAGGTTAAGTCTAGGAATTTGAAAGAATGAGATTTGATGCTCAAAGACAACCGAGCTCCCATTTACGACCCTAAGGGCAAGTTTAGACCCAATTGGACTGGTCCTTATATCATCAAGTCTATTTAGTTGGGTGGAGCTGTTGTTCTAATGGACCTAGATGGCCTAGAGTTCTCACAGCCGATCAACATGGACAAGTTGAAGAAATATTACCCCTGAGTGGCTCGCTAGGCCGAAAACCCGTAAGGGCGACCTAGGCAAAAGTTAGAGCGTGAAAAATTTGAAACTATAAAAATTGAGATCGCAAGGTTGAAAACCCGCAAAGGGCGGCCTTGGCAAAAGTTAGTGTGCAAAAGGAGAGCGTAAATACTCGAGTGCACCCAAGCTGAACTACGTAAGGCTTGATTCCCATCTTTGGGATACGTAGGCAACTTCATTCTGAAGTCCAACCATAAACACTTCCCCGATCAACTTTGTCCATGTGATCATGCTTGGCCATCTTTGTCTATTCTGTGTTCAAGAGCTCGGTTGTGATCTCCAGTGCAGTGCTATTCAGACTAGGGGTAACTTTCCAGTTGCCGGGATCCGGGGTTGTACATTTCAGTGACAGATCTCAGGCGTGTCCAATTCCGATCCATATCGAAAATGGCTTTGAAAAGTTTTAATAAAAGTTGATTTTGCTCAAATTAATCTTTTTACAACTTAGACCATTTTTGGACCAAATGGGAAATTTTTAGTACCCACAACCTTCAATTACATTGATTTTAGTACAGAGTTTCTCCAACTCTTGAATACAAATCGAAGTTGCTTTTTATTACATCTCATAAGAGAAAACTTGAAAGTTCTGATTAAAGCAAATAAATCAGGGGCATAGTCAGGTGTTCCCGCGTCCCCTCCCGGAGCCGGTCGAAGCCTTTGATGCCAAGCTGGGCCCAATCTGTGCCTCTTCATTTAGCCAATCTATGCACTCATCAGAAAGGGTGTAACTGAAAGTGGGAGCGGGGGCCAGAAGCTCTCTTGTCCTCCATGCCGTGGCATACCGAGCTAGCTGTGTGCCTCGGACTGCAAATGCAGCTGGGTACTCTATCCTCTCTGCCGGGAAAATCTGATCATGGCTGAATTGGCGCTGGAACCGGAAAGGAAAATAGAACACGCAGTGTGTCAGGCCAATCAACTGAATCCCGGTCTGCCGGGACATGCTGTAACTCATTGCCGATAGATTGAGCCAAGGACAACGCTAAGCAATACGGTCTGAGGACAAACTGCACATCCAATCGAACCACTATCCCTCATTAAGGGCATCGACCAGATGTCGTCGGAAAAAATAGCTGCGAGCTGAGTATGCCGGGCAGGAGTCCACCACTCTCAACTTGTCCATCAACCACACCTGGGGAGGGACGAAAAATGAGAGATTAAAGAATAGAGAGATGCACGATGAGAGAAAAGTGAGAAAAGGGTTTTGAGAGAAAAATCGAGCCTGAGGGCCGAGTGATGTGAGCAATAAATATGTGAGACAGGGTGGGAAACATTACCTACAGCAGTAGTGGACTCCCCGCGAATCTGGTCGTCTCCCGGCGATGGAAAGCGTCCAAGCCCATCAATGTCTCGGCCAGTGTCATGGTAATACAGCTCTTGCCCTCTTTTAAGCCTTGGGTAACTTCGATCAAACGAGTGCTAAACCCTCCAGAGCCTGGGGCAAGCAAGAAATGGAACAGCATGCACAGGCAAAATGCATGTCGCCGAAAGCCCTACCAATGATGGTCACCGCGGTCACCGGCATCGAAAAACCGACAAATCAAACTCGGAATGTCTAGCATTCCATCACAAATCAATGACCGAGCGTCGTGCATAGTGAGCCCACACATTCGTCCTACAGCAATGCTAGAGACCTCTAATTTAGAGGCTCTAAAACACCTCTAGTGAGTGGAAAAAAGTAAAAAAAAAAAAACAAAAACAAGACATAGCACTGATGTGGCAGTGGGTGGGACCAACTGCCACATCACTAGTGGTACCTCTAATTAGAGGTCCCAAGCATTTTTCTTCGTCCTAAGGCTTGGGCGTGGCCGAAGCGAAGCTGGGGCAAGATTTCTTCATTGCGCTCGGATTCCACCAAGGCTTGGAAGTCTTCAAAGGTAGGACACATCTCTTGCCTGCCAAAACTAAAGACATGTGTTACCGGCTTCCAAAACCTTGCTGCGACATGGAGAAACGGAAGGTGCAGCGGAGTGCGACTCAGCGTGAATAGTGCATTTATGCCGAAGCCTCGGAAGTTCAACTTTTCCGAGCCATCTAAGGTAGCAATCCAAGTTCTGAGATTTTGGATGAGAAATGCCTCCATTTTGATGTAAAACTGAGATGGAATAAGAGAACCACGAAGCTGGAACTTTTATGGAGGATAAGGCACTGTTGGGAGGACACGTGTCAAAAATCTGGAGGTCGCTAGGCCAACTGGTCGGCCGACCACTTTTTCCGGTCGGCCAGCCAGTTTTTCTGGTTGGCTGACCACACAACTGGTCTGCAGGGTAAAAAACTGGTCGGCCAACCACATTTGGTGGTCGGCGAGGGAGAAAAGCTGGTTTTTGGCCTTTTCCTAGTCTCTAGAGGAGAGCTCCTAGCCTTTCCATGTGTTGGGAGTGTTGAAGGTCCGAGTTTACCTCTGTTTCGGATGCATTCCGTCGCTCGGTTTGTTAGAAATGCATTTGCTTATCGAGTTGTTGTTAAGTTTTGCTTATCAAGTTGTCGAGTTTTGTTTATTGAGTTATTAAGTTTGCTTATCGAGTTGTCAAGTTTTGTGCATCGAGTTGTTACTCTTTGTTTATCAACATTGTCGAGATTTGCTTATCGAGTTGTAAACTTGCTAAGGTTTTGTTGTTTCTTAGTAATTTAAGTTGTTTAGTTTGTTGTGTCGGTTCACTACTTAACTTGGCAATGTACAGTGCTCAATTTCCATTCAATCTCGTTTTTGTGCAAAATGATGTGGTGCGATGCTAAGAATACAAAATACAAAACTTTTTGAACAAAAAGCCGTTTTCATTCCGACATAGCTTCTTTTCGCAACATCTTACAAAAGGTACAAGTTTTAAAGAAAATAAAACTGCCTAAGTTGATGTGCTACAACTACTAGCAAAAAGGAAAATAAAGCAGGAACATCTGCATCGGTGCCATCAAGCTCAAGATCGAGAGGCCCTTTTCATCCTCTTCGGCTCGGTAGCCTCTGCACCACCTCTACCAGCACCATCATCCGAATCGGAGCCACCGTCCTCGAAATCCTCCTCAGCATCACCTCCGCTCTCAGAACTGGAACTAGACTCAACCTCTCTGCCTGCGGATGTCTCTGACTGAGGATGCGCAGACTCCTCCTTCTCGTTGGACTCCTCGTCATCTCTAATAGGCGCTCTACATCTGCCTCGGCTGTGATTCAAGCCCCCTCTCCCAGCTCCTCAAGTAGGCCTGGATGGCCCAGCCTATAGCGGTGGGACCTGAAAAAAGGGTAGTTTGAATACATAAGCCAAAGTATGTATATCAGATGCAGATGCAGGAATCCTGCGTAGAGTGTGTGCATGCAGATATAGTATATGAATGTGGTGTGTCAGATGTGCTCTACACATGCAGTCAACCAGTGTAATGGAATGTTCAATTTCAGTATGTCATCAGAAGTATGATAAATGCAAGGAAATTGAAAAGTACCGAAACGCCGGCGACGAACAACAGCGTCTCCCTCCGCAGGACCATACTCTCAAGTGAGGCCACCATCCCGAGTAAATCCTCGGTATACTCTCTCGGAGGCTATAGATACAAGTGCAAGTCATCAGTGAATGAATGAATGTCCAAATATCTGAGTGATAAATCAAAACTGTAAAGCGTACTGGTGGCGAGTCAAGGTCACTGACGTATTGATGGTCAGGCAATGGAGGCTCAAATGGAATCAAGTAGGATGTCCCATACCGCCAGCTTGTCAGCTCGGGCGGAAGATCTAGCCACCCAGCATGCTGATAAGTCGGGGGAATCTCTCTAGCCCCACTTCTCGATGTGCCGGCCCTGCTAGTCGAAGGGGTATCTGTAGCCTGGACTCTACTTGATGATGGCATGCCAGTAGCCCTCCTCGTCGGAGTACAAACATCTGACAGCGGAGGCATCAGGTACGTATGATGATATGTCGCATAATCCCCCTCCTCCAGGTAAAGGACTGTGTCAATACCCAACATGCGCTCCTCTGTCCTCCGGGGTGTGAGATCCCCTGCAGACTGCATCTCCTCTGGAGGCACTAATAGGATGCCCTGGTCGGAGTTGCCCATCGTCTGACGCAAGAAGTGATCCCCTAGAAACCAGGCCCTACCAATTGGCCCCTCAAATAAAGTCCTATATCGAGAAGCGGACCACCCTCCAGGGAACCGAAACCGGGTATCTGCTGGCAAGGGTGCCCATGGCTGCCAAGTAATCTGCGGATGGCACGTGCATAAACTGATTAGATGTTACAAATATACAAGATGAATCAAAGCTGAAAGCGTTAAGAACTGAGAGTTCTTGATTGCCTCCGTCGGCCGTACAGTATCGAAGAACTGTCGGAGATAGGGCAAAGTCTCCCGAATCCTCGGCCGACACCGACCCTCGAATCGGCGAGAGTAGGGGATCTCCAGGGGTACCTCAACCTCGAGCTCGGAGGCCATCGTCGGGAAGTATGCATAAACCCATAGCTGTGAAAAACAAGATAGTGGCTGTCAGAAAATGGAATGTAAAGAAATACTGATTGCCAAGTGCAAAATGTGGATATAGAATGTACAGAAATACAGAATGCTGAGTACAGAATGTATGATACAGAATGAAATGTGTGCCGGTGTGTAGTGTACAGACAATGAAAAGCAGAAATGTAAGTCAAGAGGGCAGAATGTACCTCCCAGGCTCTCCAGTAGCCACCTACTATGTTCCCTCGCCAGCGGGAAGTCGCACTCATATAACAGTAAAGGGTAGCTAGGCTGGCACCACCCCAATCATACTGGCTGACCTGTGATAGGTCTACGAAAGCGCTGAGCAAATAAAGTCCAACTGTGTTCCCCCTATCGGAGAACAGAGTGGTCCCGATGAGGAACATCAAAAAACCCCGGGCATACTGCTCTATCTCCTTGACTGTCTCAGGCGTAGTCCCCTTGAACCGCTCGGAGAACCAAGTGTACCTGACTCTACCTGATGATCTGTCTATCGGCGGGCGGGCTCCCAGTAGATAAATCCAAGCCGCCTCCCACTCGCCTATGTCTACGTCATAGGGAACCGGTCGGCCGGCCACATCAAGGCCAGTCAACATAGCAAAGTCATATGGCATCGTCATGTCCCCAGTAGCTGAAAAGTGGAACGAGTTGGTGGTGTCCCACCATCTCTCCACAAGTGCCCCCATAAAGGTCCTACTCGCCGAATAACGTGATATCCCCACGCATAAAGGCCCAAATCTTGCCTCGTCCATGATGTGACATTGTAGATACCCCATTTTTGACCGTCCTCAAGACTTGGACGTCACTAATTGAACACTCAGTGATCACCCTTGTTTGTGTTCGTCTTGAGTTCCCGGAAGCCTGGGCAGCGCGCCTCGTCTCAGGAGCTCTCGACTTGACTGTTTTGTGGTTGGTTTGGCATCAAACACTTGTGTTTTGCCTTTGAGAGGTAGGGTAGGGCTTGTAGACCATCCACACCCATCACCGGCCATGGCTTGAGGCCACCGACCGTGTCTTGTTGCCACCGGCCAAATGTTTGGCCAACCGACACTATAGATGGCCGGCCGGCTATCTTTTTTTGGTCAATTGCATGTTTGGCCGGCCGGCTACTGTGCATCTACTTTTGCAGATATTTTTGTGCAGTTGGCACACACATGGCTCCCCTCCATACACGTGTATGGAGGGATCTCCCTCTTAGGAAGCTTGTCTTGTAAGCTTACAAGACTAAAGCTCTATAAAAGAGAGCTTCTTCTCTCTTGGTTAAGAGTTAGACATTTTTAGACAACATTTTCAGAGCTTGAGCTTTAGGGTTAGGGTTTACATATATCCTCTATCTCTATATCTCCCTCTTTCTTGTGTTTAGTGTGTGTTTAGTCTCATTTTTGTGCACAAACACCCACCATCACACCTTTTCTTGGTTGCTGAGGTACCAGAGGTCTTTCCTTGAAGTTTTTGGACTGGTTTGGAACCAAAAAAGCTGCTGGAATATTGTTTGTGAAGAGAGTCTACAAGGGTAAGACTTTTGTCCCTTTTTACCCCATTTTTGCAAAGCTTTTTAGCCTATCTTGCATCTGTTTTTGAGCTTAGCATATAACATAGAAAAGTCTTGTTTTTGTCTGCTCTAAATAGTTTGTTAAGGGTGTTTTAAGCTTTGGAGTTGTTTGACCCCTCTTAAGGCTTGTTTGGCCTTTGTTTTATGTCATTTTGGTTGAGCTCCGGGACCATTGTGTTTGGCCCTCCTCACCACTGAAATCTTGAGGGATTCCAAAGGTGAGGATGGTGCCTTGAGGTCCTAGGAAGGAGAGGGCCACCCCCTCTCATTGTTGTCCTTGAAAAGGGCCTTTTTTTTGCCTCTTAAGGGAGCATCTAGTCTAAGTGTGTGTTGGCCATGCCTTAGTTGATTTTCATGCTTATTATGTCATAATATGCCTCTGTTTTTAGTTGGTTTTGGCACACCTTGCTTGTTTAGCATCCATGCCTTGTAATGCCATATTGTAGCCTTGACATGCATCTAGGTTTCAACCCTTGTTCAAGCATGCTTTAGGCCTAGCTTTGTGAAGCTTTTGTACTTATTTTTCCATGCTTAAGGTCTGCCCTTGGTTGTTTTGGCTGACCATAGCATGCATTGTATAGCCCCTTTGTGTGTTGGCTTGTAAGCCTTAAATGTGTGGACCTCTAGCATGCATTGCTAGCATCATTTTAGTGGTTTGGAACCTCTTAACATGCCATTTCAGTCCATTTAACATGCCTGAATGCTTACATTTGTTGTTCCTTTAAAGCCTTAAAGGGTTCATGTTTCATGCTCCATGAATGTGCCATTGCATATGCCATCATGTGTAGTCTTCTTAGATGCCATCTAAGTAGCCTTTTGGCTTTATGTTAGCATGTTAGAATTCTGTTTTTGGTCATTTAAGTCTTGTCATATGTGGTTACATCAAGTGTAGTTCAATACCTTGTTGGCTTGCCTTGAGTGCATGGGCCATTGGTTTCATGTGTAGCTTGTCTTGTTGACTAGGTTTGGCACCTTTCATGACATGATTTCAGAGCTTAATGTGCATGCTAATTGTCCATGTTTAGTCTCTTTTAAGTGTGCTTGAAAGTTGCCTTTTATGTGCTTAAATGTTGGCCTATTAACATGTGCATATGTGTGTGTGTATTGGACCTCACTTCCATGGCATTGGCCACTGTTTTAGGCCTATTTGAGGGCTACCTAAATTGGTGTAAGACCATCCTTTGCATTGTTAAGTGCTTGCTTCTTTGCATTTCCATGTTGCACACTTAGGCTCACATGCTTGGGACTGCATTGCATGAGCATGCATGCTTGACCTCTTGAAGTGAGCATGATAGAGGTTGGGCCTTCTTGTGTGTTTATTTGGTTTGCATTTCATTTGAAATTAAAGTTGCATACTTGGTTTCTTGGGCCATCATGCATTGAAATGCACGATTGGTGGTCCGAGAATCGAGGCCAATCCTCTTTTGAGTCATGGACATGATAAGGAGTGTGGTTGGTGCATACATTGCTTGAAATGCATTGCCATGCCAAGTATTGTCCTCTGATGCTGTCAACACAGATTCTGTAGGAAGATTTGGCCGACCGGCCATCTTCAGTGCCAACCGGCCATCATTTTTGGCCGATGAATCAGATTTGTGGCCGGTGACCATTATCCACGGTCGGTGACCATTCTCTTCAGTCGGTGGTGTTCCACAGCATTCAGAGAAGCAACCTTGAGACTTTGGCAGTCATCAGAGGAGCAGAGTAGGGAAAACAGAGGCATCTTGAGCATAGCAGTGGATTTCCGGGCGGAACCGAGTGCGCATGCATTGAGCCCTCTCCCCGAGGCCGCTGTTTACTGCTTTCTTAGATTAATTAATTTGCTTAATTAATTTAATGGTCTGTAATATTTAATTAGCTTGTAGGTTAGTTAAATTGTATTATTCTTTTGGTCCCTCCGAGCGAGGGCAAATTTGTAATAAGTGTGGGTGCGTGTGTGCATGTCTTCCAACCCCCACTTCTTTCTCCCTTTTACTTACCTGCTTTTGATGGTTAGTATTAGGGCATATTTAAATTAGCATACCTTATGCTATGCATACGTGCATCCACACATTTGTCTTGCATGCACTGGGCTCGGCACATCATACTAACTGCATTGTATTTCAATTCCAAATTGAGTACTGTTAGTTGCAGCATTTCACATGCCATCTTTAGGATAGCCGAGCCTATTGTAGTTGCATCTTGCATGTGTTGCATTAGCCATCTTAACATGAACTAGGATCATGCATATGATTACTAACTAGCTTCTGTTTTGGCTTGGAGTACTCGGTAAGCATTTATGCTTTAGCATACCGCATGTATGTGAGTGTTGCCATAATAGCATGATTACCATGAGGCTAGCTGCTTATGTGATATAACTGCCTGAATGCCTGTGGGTGAAGGTTGGATTGTTTGAGTTGGAGCAACTCGTTGAAATCCGTGTTTTTAGCCTACTTGCGAGTAGCAAATTCCAAATCGTTTTCCAAACAAACGGATATGCAATGTTTCTTTCCAAATTAGGCAATCTAGTCTATACTTGTTTGCTGTGCGCATAACATAGTAATTCTAGGCTAATAACTGGAATAAGGACACATAGCATTTTCAAAATAAGATATCACGGTTAGTAGAGGCCGATCTTCGGATCGGGCGAGAGGGGGTGCTCATAGCTGACCTTCCCCAATCGTACCCAAGTTCCCGAGCCGAGGCAACTTTGGTGATGATGGACACGTGGCCTTTGGCATCGAGTCAGGGTTTCCTAAATTCCCCCATTAAAAAAATATTTAGGTAGCGACTCTGTATCTATCAAAGCAGTCCATGTTTGACACTTCTTTCAAAAATCTATTTTTCTCAAAACGATTTGCCGGATTTGGACTCTTTGGTTCAAGATTAAGAACCGTGACAAATCGAGTCCGAACTGTAACCCGTGAGTTCCCTCGCGGACCTGTTGCATTTTCTGGCGACTCTGCTGGGGAGAATTTAGAGAGCTTGACTCGAACTCGTGATATCCTGTTTTGATTTCACTTATGTGTCTCTTTGCATTGCATGTGCATTGGTGCGCCTAGGATACCGTGTTTGCCATCTGCCATTCCTGAACGGTTTGTCGGAGGCTTGTCTTGTCAAGGCATGAGCATAAGGCTGACTGGTTATGGGCTCTGACAGTATGAGAACACAAACCCCGGTTTCACCAGGGCATCCTTTTTGACCATTCGACCTAGTGCATATCGAAATCCATAGTGACCATTCCAAACTAGGACAGGTTGCTTACCCGATTTTAGGTTGTTTGAAACCGCTGCGTGCATAGTAAAACCCTAGCTCTTGACAAAATAGGACAGGGAAACCTTACCCCAACATAGGGGTGTTTTGGCTCTCTTTTACTTGCTATGTGCTTTTAGAGTGTATCTCTGCAGGGGAACACACATATCAGTTCGCAAGTTTGAGTATCAGGCCCGAGGGCACCAGTGTCAGTTTGTGGGAGTCAGTTATATCTGTGGGTATCCGATTCAGTATTTTGGGGCAATGATGCAGTGATTCTGAGGAACCGTGATCAGTAATAGAGTACAGTTGTTCGGCTACACCTGTGTTTGATCTGTTCGGGCTGAAATGCTGCTTGTTTTTCCTTTTAGTTCAGAGAGTTGATACAGAATAGCTAGTGTTCCCCCTTGCTGAGGCAGGATTTATGATGACGCAGAATTCGGAGGAAATTGTGGTTATGACAGCCGCATTAGATCAAGGAATCACTCTGCAAAGTGAGACCAATGTTGATGTACCGCATCCACCCAGGTCGCCTGTTGCGCACCCGATCTGGACCCCCCAGTTGTACCAGGCTCGCGAGCCCACCACATTCGAGTTGATGGGGATGATAGATGATCTCCAGAGGTCCGTGGCAGATCTCGCCTACAGAATGTCAGCTTCAGCACCAGCTGCACCATATGCTGGGAGTTTTGTACCCCAGGAGCCCCTGCTGTTGGGACGGATTGTGATCGAGCTTAGCCAACCAGAGTGGCCTCCAACTATAATAATGACGTATCAACATCAACCCAAACCCTTAATTAGGCGGAGGCCAAAGGTAAGGACAAAATAAAGGCAGATGCCGATCCCATTGAACAACTGCTGTGGGCAGTCGAGGCTTTGAAAGCCGAGGGGATGAGCAAGCAACAGATATCTGCAGTTGTGACAAAAGCTGTGGAGGATGCTTTCCCCACTCCCCCTGAAGGCAGCACAAGCCAGTCAGAAAATCGGGGTAGGCCCCGTCATGCCAGAACAATTCCTTCCATTCCCAACCCTGCACCTGGGAAAGATCAGAAAGCCAAGGCGGCGCCTGTCGACCCTTTCGCTAGTGCGTCTAGCAAGAATACTCAACCTTCAAAGTACCTACCCCAAGGGCGCAGGGTCTTTCACGCTCTCTATATGCCGTTGTCAAAGGCACTTCAGATCCTTGCCGAAAGGGGGCATCTTAAACCCTTGGAGCCCCCGCCTCTCCCAAAGAATCTCCCTACTACGCATGACGCTGCCTTGTACTGTGTGTACCACCAGCAAACCGGTCATGCTACCGATAATTGTTTTCGCCTCCGTCATGAGGTGCAAGACTTGATCGACAACGAGGTTATGCTCCCGCCCACCTCAGCCAAGTCCGTTACTACCCAGTTATGGATTTTGAGGATGCTGATACTGCGAGTATGTAATCAGGAAGTGAACCACCTGCGGGCCGCGCTCGGCGTATTTTGGATGTGGCGTCTGGCACGCATTTTTGAGCATTTGCAAATGCTAGTTTTGTAAATTCTGGCTTGGGTGTCGAGTCTGTCTTTTGTTTTGTTTTGAGTCTGTCTCATTGTTTTGAGTCAGTCCTTTTGCTTATGGGTCTGTCTTGTTGTAGCGAGTCAGTCCCCCTTGTATAGAATGCCAGGTGATTCCAGGGTTGTTGCCTTGAACACCGTTTTGTTTTGTAATTACCCTTTTGAGTCTGTCTCTGCTGTGGAGCAAGTTGCAAACCAAGAAATCCGAATGAAACAGCTGCGGCTATCTTGTTCCTATGCTTATTGCTATTATGAGCTAATTGTGCCAGAGGATTCGAAAGGGACGACAATACATTCTACTTGCTCTCTTGTGCCCCAAAAATCATTGTAATGACCTAAGTTTTTTCAAAACCGTTTTGAATACTGTGGTGATGAAAACGAAGAGGAAGGAATTCCTCGGGTTTTGTAAAACTTTGATCAATTTGAGAGAAAGATAGGCGTGCTAAACCGTTTTAATGAATGAAATCATGCTTGTCAGCGTGAATACTGAGAAGGACCCTGGCTTGACCCAGACTGGTTCCACACTGTCTTCAGCGCGAACGATGTGTCGCTTTCGTTAAAACTTTCAAAAACAAAATATTTTGCGCAGTCCTGCGAAGACCTGTGTGGAATTGTTCTTGAGATTGCGCAGCCTAGGATCGCTTTCAGCCTCGAAATTCAATCCGTTTGTTTTCGAACCTTGAACCCATTCAGAATGTTCAACGGTCGACCGCCATGTGAGACCTGTGTGGCCAGATCAGAAGCACCCCTTGAACTAGGGACAGAAAGATGTCAGACATGCTGGAAGAGCCAAATACAACAGCCATTCTCCTGGATACAGGGAGACTTCAACCTCAAAACCATTTGGCATGGACTTGTTACACTTTTACCCTTTGAGAGGCTCGCTGGGCCGAAAACTCGGAAGGGCGACCCAGGCAAAAGTTAGAGCAAAAAAAACAAAAAACAAAAAATGAAAAAAAAATACAAAAAAATAATAAAAAAAGAAAAGCAAAAAAGAAAGAGAAAAGATAAAAAAGAGAAAAAGAAAAAGAAAAGAAAAGAAAAGCAAAGCTCGCAAGGTCGAAAACCCGCATCGGGCACCTTGGCAAAAGTTAGAGCCTAAAAAGTGAAGGTTAAAATACCCGAGTGTACCTTAGTTGGAACTACGTAAGGCTTGATTCCCATGTTTGGGATACGTAGGCAACTTCGTCCTGAAGTCCAGCCCCCAACGCTTTCATAGCGCCTCAGTCCATGTAATGGTTTTGATTATCCTTACCCTCCCCAAATCCGATAGTTCGGTTGTGATAACCGGATACGTAGGCAACTTCATCCCGAAGTCCAGCCCCTAACACCTTCGAAGTGACTGTGTCCATATATTGGTCCGGACCATCTCCGTCTTCTCTGCATCCGAGAGTTCGTTTGCAATCATCACTGACAAAGACTATTTACCAAATGCTGCGGCATCATCCAAACAAGGGGCAACATTCCGTTGCCATGAGTTGCCATGAGTCACCTTTTAAACCAGGGGCAACTTTCTGTTGCCATCCACCCCTTTCAAGCCAGGGGCAATTTTCCATTGCCTCCGATCCGAGGTTGCGCATCTCGAGGGTAAGTTACGTGCTCGTTTAGCACCGGCCGTTTGCAAAAATAGTTTTTGAAAATTTTTACTGAGGTTGACTATTTTCTCGAAAACTATTTCATTTTCCAAAATCGGACCATTCTCTTGGACCCAAAAAAGGAAAATTTTCAGTGCTTACAGCCTGACTTGCGTGATTTTCGAATCAAAAAGTGAACAAGCATGTTAATCCGACTCTCATTTTGGTCAAAACTGTTTTAGGAAGAAAACAAAAAATGGTCAAAACGATGAGCTAGGGGCACAGTTGAGTCAGGTGTTCTGTCTTTCCCCGTCGTCGATATACCCGCCAGAAAGGGCACAGCTAAAGCTGTTAGTAAAGGGCTGAAAGCTCTCTCAATAACCTCCAAGCAACGAGGTATCAAGCCAAGTGCGAAGCACAAATTGGAGTAGGTCAAGATACTTCATTCCCCATCCGGAACCTCGACTGGACATCACCAGAAGGAATAGCCGCGAGCTAACACTGTTGGGCGTGAACCCACAACTTCCTATTCATCTATCAACCACCCTGGGGAGGGATGAAAAATGAGAGAATAAAGAATAGAGAGGTGTAAGTCGAGAGAAAAGTGAGGAAAAGGGTTTTGAAAAGAAAAAAAAACGAGCCAGAGGGCCGAGTGATATGAGAATCACAAATCAGAAAGGGTGGGAAACATACCCGGAGGAACTGACTCCTCGAGATCTGAGGCCTTTTGGTGTTTGTAAACACGTCCGTGTGTCGTGTCTTTTCTTTTCATTTGTCTACATCGACTTCTGTTTTGAGTCTTTTTCCGAGTGTGTCTCGTTGTGGTCAGGTTATGTACCCTTTTGTTGAGTCTTTCTCGCTGTGTTCAGTTGTAGGCTCGGTACCACAGTTGAGAACCTTTTTTTTTTTAATTTCAAAAGTTAAAATCGTTTATGTTCAGAATGCTGTGCCATTCTCCATATTTGTGCGAAGCAAAAGAAGAAAAGGGAAAATTTGGGGGCATCTGAGTGCGCTTCAACTTCAACTGGTTTCACCTTCGTAGTCCGTCTTGTCAGATTGGGCTGTTTGTTCAGGGTTTGCCGTGTGCAGAATGAACTGAATGCTGTGTTACGGGCTGTATGTAGTCTAATCCCCAGCAGAGCGTGGGCTGTGTGTTCAGAATATAGCAGTGGGTTGCTGGGGTTTGTTTTTGCTATCGGCTGGTTAGTCATCTGATTATTGCAATACAAGTGCTCAACTTTTAGACAACAGATCAATTTCATTTGAGATGTAACATGATGCAATGCGATGCACTATATAGAAATGTATAAATGTAACACTTTTTTTTAGATAAAGAGTTTGTTTCATTTCATCGTCTGTTTCAAGTACATAAGTTTTGGAAACAAAAATCTGCCTGTGGCCGTACAAGATACTCTAACTACCAGCAAAAAGAAAAAATACAAAAAAGAAGAAGAACATCAAAAAAAATCCGGATCAGTGCCAAATGGTCTCAGGCCTGAGGGTCCGTCCTAGTCCACTTCCTGGACGAAGGTCCAGGAGCATCATCAGCACTGTCATCTGAATCTGAGCCCGAGCCGTCTCCGGTCTCCTCTGACGACGACTCTGCCTCAGCCTCAGCCTCAGATTCCTCCTCATCATCTGGAATGGGCACCCGCGAGCTGCTCCCCACGTGAGTGCGCCCCGCTTTGGTGCGGGGGTATACTCTGCCATCCCGGGTGGAAATAGAAGGTCCGGTTGGAGCACCACCCACCGGAGGAATCTGGAAGGGAGGCTGAAAAGTATAAGAGGCAAACGCATCAGTATGTCGTGAGCAGTTTATCAGTGCAAAATGCACTGTATGAGTACAGTGTGCGTATGCCGTGAGCAGTTTATCAGTGTAGAATGCAGTGTATGAGTACAGTGTGCGAATGCCGTAAGCAGTTTATCAATGCAGAATGCAGTGTATGAGTACAGTGTGCGAATGCCGTAAGCAGTTTATCAGTGCAGAATGCAGTGTATAAGTACAATGTGTGAATGCCGTGAGCAGTTTATCAATGCAGAATGCAGTGTATGAGTACAGTGTCTGAATGCCGTGAGCAGTTTACCAGTGCAGAATGCAGTATATGAGTACAGTGTATCAGATGCCGTGAGCAGTCTATCAGGTGTTGTGTTGTGCATCAGATTATGTGAAGCAGTTTATGTGTATGGTTTGAGACCGTGATCAGAAGAACGTACCGGAATACTGTAAAGGGCCAGGAGGTCGAAGGTCAGCTGTAGCATCCCATCATGGAGGCATTCAACTCCAAGGACTGCTGGGTGTACTCGGAGGAAGCTGCAAAAGTATCAGATGCATCAGTATTCTGTGGAATATCAAATAAACTGAAATGAAATGTCAATGCAAGATGCAAAATGAAGTAATACATACCGGAGGCAACTCATGGAAACCGACCAACTCGTGATCAGCTGGGGGAGGAGCAAAGGGGATCTGGTAGGTTGCCCCACCCTGCCCTCTGTATGTCAGCGAAGTGGGCAGCGCAGGCCAACCAGCCCCCCGCCCTCTCTGAGCTCCGCCCCTGCCGCGGACTCAAGCTCTCCTCGACGCTCCTGCTCCAGGCGCTGGTGCCGCAGGCCTCTCTCACTCAGCTCGGCGGCCACTGCTCAGAGGTCACATAATGAAGGTCCGGACGTACTCTGAGTAGTCGCCCTCGCCTCTAAAACCATCTGCCTCCCAGCCGATCGTATAATCAACCAACTGCTCGGCAGTGAACCTCTCGGTTTCCCTCATATGCTCGAGAGGGTGAACCGGGACTATCTGCTCTGGTAACCCAAGGGTCTGGCGCAGGAAACGCTCGCCCAGGTACCAAGCCCGACAGACCGGGCCCTCTAGCAAAATCCAGAAATGCGAGGTCTCCTCAGCACCGGCGAACCTCTCCCGCATCACGGCTGGCAAAGGAGCCCAAGGCTGCCAGGTGATCTGAAAATGAAATGCAGTTTGTTATCTGCTATTATTGAAAATACAGTGTAAAGCGAAGCTTAAATGAACTGCAAGTAAAACATACCTCTGCGGGAGTGATGGTGTCAAAATAGCGGCGGAAGAAGCTAAACGTCTCCCAAGGCCTCCGCACGCATCTCCCGTCGAAACGACGCAAGAATGGAACGACGAGAGGCGTCTCCGCGTCTGGCACAGGGGCGAGTCTCGGAAAGTAGGCGTAGACCCACAACTGCAAAGTAAATGCCAGTATGCTTATCAGATAAAGCAGAATGCAGAATAAAACAGAAATAACAGAGCCATGTATTGTGAAGTGTATTGTGCAGAGCAGTGTATTGTGCAGAGTGTACAGTGTGAGCAGTGTGCAGTCAGTATAAAGCAGAGTATATGTGTGCCGTGTATGCAATATACAGTCAGCATGAGGCAGACTACAGTGTGTGCAAGTGTACAGAGTACAAAAAGTGTAAAGGCAGAAATGTAAAGCGGAGAAAGAAAATGTACCTCCCAAGCGCGCCAATAACCCCCGAGCAACTGTCCGTTGCCACGGGAAGCCGAGCTCATGTATCCGTAAAGTGTAGCCAGAGCGGCGCCACCCCAGTCATAGCGAAAGATCTATGTGACATCCACTAAGGCGCTGAGCAAACAGAGGGCCACGGTGTTTGCCCGGTCGGCGAAAATAGTCATCCCCAGCAGAAACATCAGGAAACCGCGGACGTACTGCTCCACCGCCTCCTGGGTCATCGGAGCCTCCTCGGTCAAAGCTGGCTGGACCCTGAACTGGACCTCGAACCATGAGTACCGGACGAAGCCTGGACGGGCAAGAGGTGGCACCTCGCCAAGCAGGTATGTCTGAGCAGCCATCCACTCGTCCATGTCAGTGCCGAAGGGGATCGGATCAACCCCTACCCCGATGCCTGTGAGCATCGAGAAATCATAGGGAGTCATCGTCATATCTCCCGTGGCAGAAAGGTGGAATGAGTCAGTGGTGTCCCACCACCTCTCCGCTACAGTGGCAAGGAGAGGCCTACTCGTAGTAAGTCTGGACAGTCCTCTGCAGAATGCACCAAAACCGACTTGATCCACGATGTGGCGAACCGCATCGGGTAGCTCTGCGTACCAATCTCGAGCGGCGATATTCCCATACCCCCAAAAGGTATGGGAATCTCCCTGTTTTCAAGCAAACAATTACGAAGCAATGCTAATATATACCAGTTTTGAAAGGCATTCAGAATCAAGATAAATATAGCATGTGTGCATATTTTCAGATTCAAACAGATACCGGGTGCCGGTGTGCTTACAGTGAACTACAACGTGTGATGTGTCAGCGTGTTTGAGTGGTTCAGTGCAAAGATAGCATGTGTGCCTATTTTCAGATTCAAATAGATACCGGGTGCCGGTGTGCTTACAATGAACTACAACGTGTGATGTATCAGCATGTTCGCGTGGTTCAGTGCAAATATAGCATGTGTGCATATTTTCAGATTCAAACAGATATCGGGTGCCGGGGTGCTCGCAGTGAAATACGGTGTGTACTGTGTCAGTGTGTTTGAGTGGTTCAGGGCCAGTGCAATGTGTGTGCACGTGTCAGTTTCGAACAGATCTCAGTCGCAAGTGTGTTCACAGTCAACTACAGTATGAAATGCATTAGTGTATCTGAGCTAAGCAATTAAAGAACAGAATCAACTATGGCAGTTTTATATTCTACATTGCGGAAAATAAAACAGAGGAAGGAATGTTACCTCGGAAGCGCCGAAAGACAAATGAGATGTAGGCTCACATAGGAGAAGCTCTGGAGGCATCGCCCTGTCAAAACTCCGAAACTGACGAAGACCGTCAGGAGGTAGCACGTGAATCGCCGGCCGGTAGGTCGCCGGGTCGAATGGGCGGACGCTTAGGGGGAGAAGCTCGACCTCGGGATCCATCTCATGATCCGGGGGAGTCCCACCCTATGGAATATCGTCGGCCATGTCAAATGTGACGAGGAAAATAGCTGGAAGAGGGAAAACCGAGCTAGAATACGAAAGGTCAACGAAACGTCAGCCCTCGAGAGGGTGGAAAATGGCCCGAGAAGCCGGGCAGTGAAAAAGGTATAGAAATAGAGAAGAACACGAGGGGAACAAACCCCAAAAAGCGGAAATGGCAAAAGGAACACCGAAATGAAGAAATGTTCGGTTCAAAGTGTTCAAAACGCGAAGGAGATCGCGAATCGAACGACGAAAAGGGCGCGAAACTTAAGGAAATGGGACAATGAAGAGGGGAAAATACTCTAGAGAGAGAGAGAAGCAAATTTCAGCCAAGGAGAAGAAGTAAAATAGGGTTTGAAACCCTATTTTAAAAGACCCAAGGCGAAAAGTCAAAACTGCCCCGATTCGGGCATTTTTGGCCGGTCGGCTACATTTTTGGCCGGCCGGCCAAATGTTTGGCCGGTGATGTTTTTTGGTGGCCAGTGGATGGCCGGTGGCTTCCCCTTCCGGCCGATGAGCCTCCTACAACCTTGTTTGGGCCAGATCTGTGGTTTGGTACCTTTACTGTTCAAGGTAGTACAAGAAAAAGCATTTCCGAAGCTCAACCGGCCTCCGTTTTGACCTTGGAACGTGTCTTCTGTGCGTGGCACTCAAATTCGTGCAAGGTGTATCCTTTTCGTATCCTTTTGTCTTTTACAAAACTCGAAAGTTGCCCCATGTGCATTCCAAATCAATCGCACTGTCTTGTGCATCGCATCTCAATCGCGCTATCTTGCGCACCTCATTGCATTCTGCATGCATTCAATAGCGCTATTTCGCGCACCTCATTGTCTTGTACACGCCCAGTCCGGCGGGACCGAAAACACGCCCGATCTGACGAGACCTTAAACACGCCTGGTCTGACGAGACCTTAAAAACGCACGGTCTGGCGAGACCTTAAACACGCTCGGTTGGTGTTTGCATGTCAGCATGCACTGTAGCACACATCATCCCTTGCTTCTTTATGCACACACACACGCGTTATAACGTACATAGTTTGCATTGTTATGCACCCATGGTCTGGCGAGACCTTAAACACGCACAGTCTGGCGAGACCTTAAATACGCATGGTCTAGGAATGGAAGGTGCAAGACCTTTGGTGCATTGATGTGCACGGTTCATTTGCATTGTCATACATTTCAAAAGCCGCGCGTTGCCGCGCATTTAAAATCCATGCATTGTCTTGCATTTCAAAGCGAGCTGTGTTGTCGCGCATTCCATGCAACTTGCATTTCATGCATCATTTGCATTTAAAAAAAAAAAACAAAAACAAATTCATGCATCATTTGCATTTTCAAAAACAAAAAAAAACAAACATGCATATGTAATGCATTCATTGTAAATAGTGCATTGTCATGCATACATGGTATATATTGTATTGTCATGCATCGTAGAAAATAGTGCATTTGTCATGCATTTTCACTGTAAATATTCCATTTCCATCCCATTGCATATTGTGTATATTGCATTGTAGCTGGCATGCATTGACTGCATCACCTTCGCCTATGGCTTGCGCCTTTCCATGTTGAGCTTGGTCTGGTATGTGCCCATACTTCTCACATCGAAACATAGTTCAGTCGATCGTTCTATGTTAGACGCGGCTTGTTTGCGTCCATGCCCTTCCTAGGCAAGATTTGGTTTGGCCCGCGCGCCATATCCATTGTATCCATTTCCATCCCATTGCATATTGTGTATATTGCATTGTAGCTGGCATGCATTCATTGCATCACTTCCATCTATGGCTTGCGCCTTTCCTTGTTGAGCTTGGTCTGGTATGTGCCCATACTTCTCACGTCGAAACATATTTCAGTCGACCGTTCTATGTTAGACGTGGCTTGTTTGCGTCCATGCCCTTCCTAGGCAAGATTTGGTTTGGCCCGCGCGCCATATCCATTGTATCCATTTCCATCCCATTGTATATTGTGTGTATTGCATTGTAGCTGGCATGCATTGACTGCATCACCTCCGCCTATGGCTTGCGCCTTTCCATGTTGAGCTTGGTCTGGTATGTGCCCATACTTCTCACATCGAAACATAGTTCAGTCGACCGTTCTATGTTAGACGCGGCTTGTTTGCGTCCATGCCCTTCCTAGGCAAGATTTGGTTTGGCCCGCGCGCCGTATCCATTGTATCCATTTCCATCCCATTGCATATTATGTATATTGCATTGTAGCTGGCATGCATTCATTGCATCACTTCCATCTATGGCCTGTGCCTTTCCTTGTTGAGCTTGGTCTGGTATGTGCCCATACTTTTAACGTCGAAGCATAGTTCAGTCGACCGTTCTATGTTAGACGTGGCTTGTTTGTGTCCATGCCTTTCTTAGGCAAAATACGGTTTGGCCGTAGGCCTTATCCACTGCGTCCATTGCCATTCTCCCCAGTAGATCGCATTGTACATATTCCCTTATATATTACATTGTAGTGTAATTTTTGCATCCAACATTAGGATCATTGTTCTTTCATTAGCGGGTTGTTTCCCCACTTATGTCATCCTCCCCAATATTCGTTCTTGTGTCCGTCTGCATTACTCATAGTTCTGTTGATCGTTCTATGGTAGACGGACTTGTTACTTCCATCAATCTATTTGACATACGTGTGGTTTCAAACCGCTCATGATTGGATCATGAATCAATTGCCTTGCATATAGTTTGCATTGTTTCAATTGCATTGCATTTTCCTTTGCGTTGTTTATACATAGTTTTGTATATATTGCATATTATTGTGCATTTATTTTTGCATTGCCATGCATGTTGTTAATAATATCGTACCTGTTAAGTTGCTTTCTTTGCAGGCACGATATTGTATGTACGGTTCATTTGCGGCTGGTGCAACCAGACGAACCGGACAGGTATTATATTCTCCGAGTGAGACGTATCGAGAATTGCATAATTCTCTTATATCCTTTCTGCATTGTAGTGTAGTTTGGTGTATGCTAGCTTAAAACTGTCGCATGCTATGCTTCGTTACAGCTTTCTTTGCATGATCATAAGTTATGTTCGGCTTTGTGCATTGTCTTGCATTTTGCCACTGCCTTCAGGCGCATATTTTGTTTGTCTTGCATGCTTTGTCTAAGTCTTCGGCCTTGTCAAAAATGGGTCGTCTCTGGGCTTTGACATTCACTCCCGTCATTGTTATGACTTTCGAGTTCTGTCAAAGAGGGGCAGCTGTAGACACCCCATTTTTGACCGTCCTCAAGACTTGGACGTCACTGATTGAACACTCAGTGATCACCCTTGTTTGTGTTCGTCTTGAGTTCCCGGAAGCCTTGGCAGCGCGCCTCCTCTCAGGACCTCTCGACTCGACTGTTTTGTGGTGTTTGGTTTGGCAAAAACACTTGTGTTTTGCCTTTGAGAGGCAGGGTAGGGCTTGTAGACCATCCCCACCCATCACCGGCCATGGCTTGAGGCCACCGGCCGTGTCTTGTTGCCACCGGCGAAATGTTTGGCTGGCCGGCACTATAGATGGCCGGCCGGCTATCTTTTTTTGGTCAATTGAATGTTTGGCCGGCCGGCTACTGTGCATCTGCTTTTGCAGATATTTTTGTGCAGCTGGCACACACTTGGCTCCCCTCCATACACGTGTATGGAGGGATCTCCCTCTTAGGAAGCTTGTCTTGTAAGCTTACAAGACTAAAGCTCTATAAAAGAGAGCTTCTTCTCTCTTGGTTAAGAGTTAGACATTTTTAGACAACATTTTCAGAGCTTGAGCTTTAGGGTTAGGGTTTACATATATCCTTTATCTCTATATCTCCCTCTTTCTTGTATTTAGTGTGTGTTTAGTCTCATTTTTGTGCACAAACACCCACCATCACACCTTTTCTTGGTTGCTGAGGTACCAGAGGTCTTTCCTTGAAGTTTTTGGACTGGTTTGGAACCAAAAAAGCTGTTGGAATATTGTTTGTGAAGAGAGTCTACAAGGGTAAGACTTTTGTCCCTTTTTACCCCATTTTTGCAAAGCTTTTTAGCCTATCTTGCATCTATTTTTGAGCTTAGCATATAACATAGAAAAGTCTTGTTTTTGTCTGCTCTAAATAGTTTGTTATGGGTGTTTTAAGCTTTGGGGTTGTTTGACCCCTCTTAAAGCTTGTTTGGCCTTTGTTTTATGCCATTTTGGTTGAGCTTCGGGACCATTGTGTTTGGCCCTCCTCACCACTGAAATCTTGAGGGATTCCAAAGGTGAGGATGGTGCCTTGAGGTCCTAGGAAGGAGAGGGTCACCCCCTCTCCTTGTTGTCCTTGAAAAGGCGTTAGGATCCTCTGGGGTGATTTCCCTAGAGTGATCTCCTAAAGTGAGTGACATAGGCTCAACACGTGTCTCACTAATGAAATCAAACGTTGAGATTAATCCTCACCAAAACGACGTCGTTTTGGTGGGGGAAATTTTAAAAAAAAAATGAGAAAAAAAAAAACGAAAAAAGATGAACAGAATTACAAAGAAGCTTCAGAATATATCATCATCATCGATTTTGATCCGTGAGACCAAAATAAATAAAAAAAGAAGATTAAATTGATTCGATAATGAGATTGATTCAGATCTGTATCATCATCATCATCATCAAAAGATTGAAGAAAAAATGTGAACATAATGAAATTGATTCAATAAAAAAGAAGATCAAATCGATTCAGATATGTATCATCATCATTATCAAAAGATTGAAGAAAAAACGTGAACAAAAAAAAAAAAAAATCAGATTTATGGAGGAGAACACTTGGGCTATTTATTTGGCTTCTGCATCATATATATATATATATATATATATGTATGTATATATATATACCCAATTGAAACAAGCCTAAATGCCACAGATCTGATCTCCAAAAACAAAACCCAGCAAAATCCAACAGCAAAGAACCACAACGTTCAATACCCAATAAGAGGCAAAGATTGAAGATGAACTTACAGAAAAAAGAGCTTCGTCGAATCGAAATTTGCAGAGAATTCTTCTATCAAATCAAATCCCTCCAAAACAACGAGAAAATTTGTAGAATTGATCGTAGATTTACGATCGGCGGAGGAGGTCTTTCAGATCTCCGCAGATCGGCGGAGGAGGTCTTTTAGATTGGCGGAGGAAGCCATGCCTGTAACAAAGCAAAATCAAAGTTTGGTCTCTTCTCTCTCTTTAACTCTCCCCAGAACAGAGTGAAATTTTTTTTTTTTTTTTTTTTTCAAAATACTCACCAAAACGACGTCGTTTTGGTGAGTATTAAGATCAACCGTCCGATCATCCACTTCAGGAGATCACTCTAGAGGATTACTCTAGAGGATCCTTGCGCCTTGAAAAGGGCCTTTTTCTTGCCTCTTAAGGGAGCATCTTGTCTAAGTGTGTGTTGGCCATGCCTTAGTTGATTTTCTTGCTTATTATGTCATAATATGCCTCTGTTTTTAGTTGGTTTTGGTACACCTTGCTTGTTTAGCATACATGCCTTGTAATGCCATATTGTAGCCTTGACATGCATCTAGGTTTCAACCTTTGTTCAAGCATGCTTTAGGCCTAGCTTTGTGAAGCTTTTGTACTTATTTTGCCATGCTTAAGGTCTGCCCTTGGTTGTTTTGGTCGGCCATAACATGCATTGTATAGCCCCTTTGTATGTTGGCTTGTAAGCCTTAAATGTGTGGACCTCTAGCATGCATTGCTAGCATCATTTCAGTGGTTTGGAACCTCTTAACATGCCATTTCAGTCCATTTAACATGCTTGAATGCTTACATTTGTTGTTCCTTTAAAGCCTTAAAGGGTTCATGTTTCATGCTCCATGAATGTGCCATTGCATATGCCATCATGTGTAGTCTTCTTAGATGCCATCTAAGTAGCCTTTTGGCTTTATGTTAGCATGTTAGAATTCTGTTTTTGGTCATTTAAGTCTTGTCATATGTGGTTACATCAAGTGTAGTTCAATACCTTGTTGGCTTGCCTTGAGTGCATGGGCCATTGGTTGCATGTGTAGCTTGTCTTGTTGACTAGGTTTGGCACCTTTCATGACATGATTTCAGAGCTTAATGTGCATGCTAATTGTCCATGTTTAGTCTCTTTTAAGTGTGCTTGAAAGTTGCTTTTTGTGTGCTTAAATGTTGGCCTATTAACATGTGCATATGTGTGTGTGTATTGGACCTCACTTCCATGGCATTGGCCACTGTTTTAGGCCTATTTGAGGACTACCTAAATTGGTGTAAGACCGTCCTTTGCATTGTTGAGTGCTTGCTTCTTTGCATTTCCATGTTGCACACTTAGGCTCACATGCTTGGGACTGCATTGCATGAGAATGCATGCTTGACCTCTTGAAGTGAGCATGATAGAGGTTGGGCCTTCTTGTGTGTTTATTTGGTTTGCATTTCATTTGAAATTGAAGTTGCATACTTGGTTTCTTGGGCCATCATGCATTGAAATGCACGATTGGTGGTCCGAGAATCGTGGCCCATCCTCTTTTGAGTCATGGACATGATAAGGAGTGTGGTTGGTGCATACATTGCTTGAAATTCATTGCCATGCCAAGTATTGTCCTCTGCTGCTGTCAACACAGATTCTACAGGAAGATTTGGCCGGCCGGCCATCTTCAGTGCCGACCGGCCATCATTTTTGGCCGATGAATCAGATTTGTGGCCGGTGACCATTATCCACGGCCGGTGACCATTCCCTTCAGCCGGTGGTGTTCCACAGCATTCAGAGAAGCAACCTTGAGACTTTGGCAGTCATCAGAGGAGCAGAGCAGGGAAAACAGAGGCATCTTGAGCATAGCAGTGGATTTCCGGGCGGAACCGAGCGCGCATGCATTGAGCCCTCTCTCCCGAGGCCGCTGTTTACTGCTTTCTTAGATTAATTAATTTGCTTAATTAATTTAATGGTCTGTAATATTTAATTAGCTTGTAGGTTAGTTAAATTGTATTATTCTTTTGGTCCCTCCGAGCGAGGGCAAATTTGTAATAAGTGTGGGTGCGTGTGTGCATGTCTTCCAACCCCCACTTCTTTCTCCCTTTTACTTACCTGCTTTTGATGGTTAGTATTAGGGCATATTTAAATTAGCATACCTTATGCTATGCATACGTGCATCCACACATTTGTCTTGCATGCACTGGGCTCGGCACATCATACTAACTGCATTGTATTTCAATTCCAAATTGAGTACTTGTTAGTTGCAGCATTTCACATGCCATCTTTAGGATAGCCGAGCCTATTGTAGTTGCATCTTGCATGTGTTGCATTAGCCATCTTAACATGAACTAGGATCATGCATATGATTACTAACTAGCTTCTGTTTTGGCTTGGAGTACTCGGTAAGCATTTATGCTTTAGCATACCGCATGTATGTGAGTGTTGCCATAATAGCATGATTACCATGAGGCTAGCTGCTTATGTGATATAACTGCCTGAATGCCTGTGGGTGAAGGTTGGATTGTTTGAGTTGGAGCAACTCGTTGAAATCCGTGTTTTTAGCCTACTTGCGAGTAGCAAATTCCAAAGCGTTTTCCAAACAAACGGATATGCAATGTTTCTTTCCAAATTAGGCAATCTAGTTTATACTTGTTTGCTATACGCATAACATAGTAATTCTAGGCTAATAACTGCAATAAGGACACATAGCGTTTTCAAAATAAGATATCACGGTTAGTAGAGGCCGATCTTCGGATCGGGCGAGAGGGGGTGCTCATAGCTGACCTTCCCTAATCGTACCCAAGTTCCCGAGCCGAGGCAACTTTGGTGATGACGGACACATGGCCTTTGGCACCGAGTCAGGGTTTCCTAAATTCCCCCATTAAAAAAATATTTAGGTGGCGACTCTGTATCTGGCAAAGCAGTCCATGTTTGACACTTCTTTCAAAAATCTGTTTTTCTCAAAACGATTTGCTGGATTTGGACTCTTTGGTTCAAGATTAAGAACCGTGACAAATCGAGTCCGAACTGTAACCCGTGAGTTCCCTCGCGGACCTGTTACAGACATACAGCATCTGGGAGCTCCGTATACCACTCCCTAGCAAGGATCGACCGATAACCCCGTGTGGAACGGGAAGATACCTGCATTCAGAATGAACAGATGTATTCAGTTTTCAGAATGAAATGTATGAGCTACGCGCAAATGATGTAAATGAACTGTGTGTTCAGAAATGAAGTAAATGAAAGGTGGAATGTATGAGCTGCGTGCAAATGAAAACGTATGAGCTGCGTGTTCAGAATTGAAATGTGGGAGCTGTGTGTCCAAAGAACGAGCTGTGTGCCCGGGAAACGACCTGTGTGCCCAAAGAACGAGCTGTGTGCCCGAAACAAGAGTTGTGTGCCTGGAAAGTGAGCTGTGTGCCCGAAGAACGAGCTATGTGCCTGGAAAGTGAGCTGTGTGCCCGGAAAGTGAGCTGTGTACCCGAAAAGGGAGCTGTGTGCCCGGAAAGTGAGCTGTGTACCCGAAAAGGGAGCTGTGTGCCCGGAAAGTGAGCTGTGTGTCTGAAGACGAGCTGTGTGCCCGAAAAGTGAGCTGTGTGCTCGGAAAGTGAGCTGTGTGCCCGAAGACGAGCTGTGTGACTGGAAAGTGAGTTGTGTGCCCGGAAAGTGAGCTGTGTGCCCGAAGAACAAGCTGTGTGCCCGGAAAACGAGCTGTGTGCCTGGAAAATGAGCTGTATGCCCAAAGAGTGAGCTATGTGCTTGAAAATGTGCTGTGTGCCTGAGACAAACCGTGTGTTCAGAGTAAGTTGCGCACCAAATAAACGGAATATTGTTTCGCAAGCTGCGTGCCCAATGAACAGAATACTGTGTTGTGGGCTGCGTGCTAAAGGAACAGAGTATTGTTATGTATAACCTGTGTGCCAAATGGACCGGATGTTGTGTATGTAAATGTGTTCAGAACGAGCAGATATAATACATAGCGAAAACATAAAGTGTGCAAAGAATGTAAAAACACATCGCAGAAAATGTCAACGAGAAGTGAACACCTCGCATGCATGATAAGAGAAATGGGACTCCGGCTCCCGTAGTAGTAGGTCCGTGGGTGCTCGCCGATCGAAGTCGGTAAAGTGATAGAAGGTGGTAGGAGGCAGGACGTGCTCCTGAGGGTGGTATCTCTCCGGGTCGAAAGGTCGAATCCTCGGAGGGAATGACATGATGTCTGGCTCGTCCCCGGCATGTGGAGGACCTCTGCCGTGATGAAAGTGATCTGCCATCCGAGGAAATCTGCAAAAATGGGCAAAAATAAACGAAATGAGCCAAAATTGCAAAAAGTCAACAAAAGTCAACTCTCAGGAAAGAAAAAAGTCAACAAAAGTCAACCCCCGAGAAAATGTGCCAAACTTCGAGACAAACATACCTCAAGTGGTGAAAATGGAGAAAGAAGCTCCAAAATCAAATTTTAATCGGCCCAAACTGAAGAAAATTGAAAGTTTTTGCGAAACAACTTCGCGTGGGGCATTGGAAAACGCGTATAAAGTGTAGATCTGAGAGAGAAAAGGGTCTAGGGGGCAAGAGGAGCTGATTTCGGCCTTGGAGGTGTGATGAAAAGTGATTTGGAGTTGCGTAGTTAAAGATTCGACCTTGAAAAGACAAAACTGCCCCGGATTTTATAAACTGGCCGGCCGACCAGTTTTTCTGGCTGGCCGACCACTTTCTAGTCAACAATTGGTCGGTGGTTGGTATAGGTGGTCGGTGGCCCTCAGGGGTGGTCTCCAAAGTCCCCTTGTTCTCCCTGTGTATTTTGGTGATGATTGGAGTCCTCGGTTCTCGCCAAGAGCAAGGTGTATCCTTTTTGAGTACGTTGCGACTCCTCCGAGAGGTAAATCGGAGGTCGCGTTTGAGTTACCTTCTTTAAGGCTTGTACTTCTCTACTCCGCATTTTGTTTCAAACATGCTTTTAAAGTTACACTTATCCCATATTGTTATGCACACCACTTGCATTGTGGTGCACGTTTCACTGGTATTATCATGCATCCATACTTTACTTGCGTCGTCACGCACGTTTCACTTGCATTGCTATCGGCGTCATACATATCTGCGGTCGATATGGCATTGAACATGTATTGCTAACTATGTTGTACCTGTTAAGTTTCCTTCATTTGCAGGCACGATATTGTATGTACGGTTCATTTGAAGCTGGTGCGACCAGACGAACCAGACAGTACTGTATTCTCTGTGTGAGACATAGTGAGAATTGTATAATTCTCACACTTATCCCATATTGTTATGCACACCACTTGCATTGTGGTGCACGTTTCACTGTATTATCATGCATCCATACTTTACTTGCGTCGTCATGTACGTTTCACTTGCATTGCTATCGGCGTCATACATATCTGCAGTCGATATGGCATTGAACATGTATTGCTAACTATGTTGTACCTATTAAGTTTCCTCCATTTACAGGCACGATATTGTATGTACGGTTCATTTGAAGCTGGTGTGACCAGACAAACCAGACGGTACTGTATTCTCTGTGTGAGACATAGTGAGAATTGTATAATTCTCTTACATCCTTTCTGCATGTGATGTAGTTTGGTCTGTATGCGCTTGCTTAAATTGTTGCATTTATTGTGTATATTTTTTTCATTACAGCTTTCTCTACATGATCATAAGTTATGTTCGGCTTTGCGCATACCTTTTTTGCATCTTGCCCCTGCCTGCTGTAGACACCCCATTTTTTACCGACCTTAAGACTCAGACGTCATCGATTGAGCGCTCGGTGATTGCGCATGTTGTGCTCGTTCCGAGGTTTCGGAGTTTCGGCTGAGAGCCTTACCCCCGGACCTCGGGACCCTTTTGTCTTTTGCCTTGATTTGCGAACCAGGTCTTGTTTTCTCTTCCCGAAGGGAGGGAAAGGTCTCGTAGACCATCTCTCAGTGGCCGTAGGCTACTTTTCGTGGTCATAGGCCACTTTTCCCGTTTGGAGATCAGTTTCTGATTTTTGGGGCCGTCGGCCATGCGCCTCGGTTCGGAACCGCTTAACATTCTCCGTTTGCCCCAATTTTGGGGGCACACCTTGTTTCCTCTGTCTAGAGGGACACTGTGACCTGGGAGACCACCTTTGTGGTCATACGCCACTTTCGTTGCTTAACAGCCAATTTTCGAGGCTCCCGGCTACGCGTTTTGCCTCCTGGACTCTCGTTTTGCATTCGTCTTGGTTCATTTTTGGCACGGACCTTGTTTTCATTGTTTGGGAGGTGGTACAAGGGTGGGAGACCACCTTTTCTCCTTGGAGACCACTTTTCTCCCGCCATCCAGTTTTCTTGTCAGGAAGCTGGTCTCCTTGGTCTTTGAGACACATTTACTGGTCTCCCACCATACCACTGGCTTACATTCAGTTGGGAGACCGCCAAATGGGGCTACCGACCACCTTTCTTTGGGTTGACCTTTTTGAACTGGACAGCCGACTAGGGGAAGTGGTCGGCCGACTACCTGAACTGGTCGGCCTACTCCCTCCAGTTTTGTCTCTATGAGTTGTTGCCAGCTGTGCCAGCTGGAAGGCACAGACTGTATCCTCCATACACGTGTATGGAGGACTGTATCCTCCATACACGTGTATGGAGGATCTTGAGCCTTGTTGTTAGCTTCTTGAAGAAGCTTTGGCCTTGTATCTCTATAAGAGAGGCCCTTCCTCTCCTTTTGAGAGGTTCAGAAATTTGTCTAAGGCTTGTGCATAGACTTCCCTCTATATCTCTCTATTTTGGCTTTTAAAGTGCATGGTTCTTGACCCTTTTGCACCACACCTTATAGCCTAACACTTCCACCATCAACCTAAGGTTCTTAGAGGGTCTTGAGAGGTCTCAAAGGTTGAGTTTTGGGTCCAGGAGTTGCTGTCTTGCTGAGCTTCAAGGGTAACACACTTTTTTCCTCTTTTAAGCTTTATTTTGATCCATCTCTTAGCCTTATTTTCATGCATATTTGAGCTTTATTGTCAACTGAAAAAAGTCTTATTTTGAGGTCCTTTTGATGTTTTTTAAAGGCCATTTTTCTGTTGGAGGTCATCTACACTCTTGCATGCTTGTTTTAGCCTTGTTTTGAGCCATGCCTTAAAGCCTTTGTGTTGACCTTTGCTTGGCCTTTTAGCCACTGAAATCCAGTGGATTTTCAGTGGTAGGCATGCTGTTTTGAGGGCCGAAATCAGAGAGGGGTGATCCTCTCTCTTGTTGTCTTCTTTAGTAGCATATTTGGCCTTCCAAAGGAGCCTTCATTTGCACACCTCCAAGCCTTGTTTCAGGCCCTTTTCAGTGACTTTTAGGGCCTTCCTAGACTCTTTCCAGAGTTGGTTTTGTCACCTTGGGTGTGTCTCTTGCATGTGTAGAATAACCCCTCTTATAGCCTATCAAAGGAGCATGTCATTCTTGCATGCATTGATCATGTTTTAGTGGGTTTTTGGGCTTTATTTGGCATGTCATACCTCTGTCTTTTGCTGGTTTAGTGGCCTCTTGAATGCTTCATATTCTTGTAGTGTAATCCATGTTCACTAGCTCACATTGCATATTGTTTTGGCCCTTGATTCTAGCATATTTTGGCCATGTTATAAATCGATTTTATTCATGATTTGGGCTGCCTTAGCTCTTTTTTGAGGTCCCATGGTCAAATGATGCTTGCCATGCATGCTTGTAGTGTAATACCCTTGCCTAGCTTCGAGTTTTGTAGCCTCTTGCATGCTTAAATTGAGTTGTTTTCATGTTTTGGCATCATTGAACATGTTATTTTAGAGCTTATACTTGTGCCATATTCCCATGTTTTCCACTCTTTAAATGCGTTTGAGAGTTGTGCTTGTTTGCCTCATTTTTGGGCTATTGCATGAGCTTCATTTTTGTGCATTGCAAGCCATCATTTTAGTCCATTTTGCCACTGTTTTGGGTCTGCATAGGGACTGTTTGGGGTTGGTTTGGTCATTTGGGCACTGCTTTGCATACCTCTAGTGTAATGTACTTCACTAGTTTCGGTATTTGAGCCATTCAACATGCATAACATGAGTTGTTTGCATGATTTGGGACCATCTTGTATGTCATTTCAGAGCTGGAACAGGTGTCATTGTATGCCATATTTCATCCTTTTCATGCTTTGGTAGAGTTGCACTTTGTTTCTTAGGTTTGGTCCCTTGCATTTGTGCATGTTTTCATGTATCTTGTTGCCTCATTTTCATCATATTGGCCACTGATTTGGGTGTGACCAAGGCCCATCCATCTTGGTTTAAGTCCAGCTTGCATTATGTGTGCCTTATAGTCCATGTTATCGCATGTTTGATCATTGCATTGCGTGTGCCCCGTTCATAACATTGCATATGTTAGTGCATTGTGTATGCATGCCATATAATCCATGTGCATTGAGTATGCCATTTATTGGTTCATAGCATTCTATATGCCATTTTCATGCTTGCATGTCATTCCGTGCATCTTCGCATCACTTAGTTGCATTATATTTAGATCGCATGCTAGAGTTACATTTGCCCATACATTGTTTGTTGCATTGTGTTTGGAGTAGGGTTTAATCCAAACACGGGAAACGACGGACGTTTCGTATTCAAAGTGACGAAACGTGCCTCGATTCTTGGTCACTGACACTCTTGACTATCCATGATAGAGTGGTTGGCTTTAGGTGATTATATGTGCATTCATTTCACATTGAGTCGTGCAATCTGACTCCTCGGGCGTCATGCATCGAGATGCGTGATTGGCGGCCCGAGGGTCGAGAACCATACTTCTTTTTTTTTTTACGTAATGATAGGGAGGGTGGTTGTGCATACATGTGTTGCAAATACTTTGCCATGCCCCTTTCTTGCTCTCTGTTGCAGCAAACCAAAAACCAGCAGCAAAAACTGGCCGGCAGCCCTTCTACAGGTTCCCATGATGGATTTTAAGCTTTCCAAAGCTTGGTGCAAGGTCCTGAGAGCAGTTGCAAACAGAGGCAAATCGGGGCATCGCGATGGATTTCCCGACAAGGCGACTCAAGCATGCATGCATCCATTGTCATCCAAAACAGAGCCGAGGCAGCCTATTTCATTTAGTTTACATGCTTACTTAGTTAAATTTGTTAATTAGCTAGTGTTGTGTAATAATTAGTTAATTCGATTCTGTATTATTTATTTGGACCCTCCGAGAGAGGGCAATGTTGTAATAAGTGTGCGTGAGTGTGTGCATGTCTTCCAACCCCACGTCTTTCTCCCTTTTATTTACTAGCTCATGATGGTTAGTTTAGGGCATGTTTCAATTAGCATCCTTATGATTGCATGCTTGCATTCATTCATCTGTATTGCACGCACCGGGCTCGGCGCATCATGCTAACTGCATTGTATTTCAATTCCTATTTGAATACATGTATCAAATTGCATCTCATATGCCATTTTAGACTAGCCGAGACTATCTTCGTTGCATTCTTGCATGTGTTGCATTAAGCATCTCAGCATAGTTAGGATTCATGCATGTTTTCTAATTAGCTTCTTTCTTTGGCTCGGAGTACTCGGTAAGTGTTTATGCTTTAGCATCCTTGCATGCGTGTGAGTGACTGCCATGATAGCATGCTTGCCATGAGGCTAACTGCTTATGTGATATAACTACCTAAATGCCTGTGGGTGAAGGTTGGGTTGCTTGAATTGGAATAATTCGTCGAAACCCGTGTTTTAGCCTACTTGCGAGTAGCAAACTTCAATCCATTTTCAAAACAAACGGATACGCAATGCTTTGTTCCAAATTAGCCAATCTAGTCTATACTTGTATGCTGTGCGCATCACATAGTAATTCTAGGTTAATAACCGGAATAAGAGCACATATGTTTTCAAAAACAAGATATCATGTTTAGTAGTGGCCGATCTTTGATCGAGCGAGCGGGGGTGCTCATTACATGACCTTCCCCAATCGTACCTAAGTTCCCGAGCCGAGGCAGCTTTGGTGATGACGGACACGTGGCCTTAGGCACGAGTCAGGGTTTCCTAAATTCCCCCAAAATAAAATATTTAGGTGGCGACTCTGTATCTGGCAAAGCAGTCCATGTTTGACACTTCTTTCTAAAAATCAGTTTTTCAAAGCCATTTGCCGGATTTGGACTCTTTGGTGATTTATCGGTCTTGCATTGCACTTTGCGAGACTAGATTCAGAACCTTGACATTTGAGTCTGAACTGTAGTGAGCCTAATGAACAAAATGGGATTTCTCCTAGGACGTTCGGCTCTTTGATTATCTCGGCTATTTGTCTAAGTCTTCGGCCTTGTCAAAAATGGGTCGTCTGTGGGCTTTGACATTCACTCCCGTCACTTATGACTTTCGAGTTCTGTCAAAGAGGGGCAACTATAGACACCCCATTTTTGACTAACCTTAAGACTCAGACATCATCGATTGAGCGCTCGGTGATGGTGCATGTTGTGCTCGTCCTGAGGTTTCGGAGTTCTCGGCTGAGAGCCTTACCTCCGGGCCTCGGAACTTTTTGTGCTTTGACTCGGTCCGCGGACCAAGTCTTGTTTTCTCTTCCCGGAGGGAGGGAGAGATCTTGTAGATCATCTCTCGGTGGTCGTAGGCTACTTTTCGTGGTCGTAGGCCGCCATTCCCGATTTGGAGACTAGTTTTCGGTTTTCGGAGCCGTCGGCCGTGCGCTTCAGCTCGGGATCACTTAACGTTCTCCGTTTGGTTTGGTTTTTGGAACACACCTTGTTCCCTCTGTCCAGAGGAGTACTGTGGTCCGGGAGACCAGTTTTGTGGTCGTATGCCGCTTTTGGTGCTCAACAACCAGTTTTCGAGGCTCCCGGCCGCGCGCTTTGCCTCCCGAACTCTCGTTTTGTATCCGTGCTGGTTTGTTCTTGGCTCGAACCTTGTTTTCCTTATTTGGAAGGTGGTATAAGGGTGGGAGACCAGCTTTCTCCTTGGAAACCACTTTTCTCCCCACCAGCCGGTTTTCTTGATCTTTGGTCCACATTTACTGGTCTCCCACCCCACCATTGGCTTGGTCTTAATGTGGAGACCACCAATTGCATTGGCCGACCACTTTGTTTTTTAGGAGACCACTTTCCTTGGTCGGACGACCAGGGAAAGTGGTCAGCCGACCACCTTTTTTGGTCGGCAGCTGTCCTCCTGTTTTGCTAGACTAGATGGATGCCAGCTGTGCCAGCTGGAGGGCACAGACTGTATCCTTCATACACGTGTATGGAAGAATTGCATCCATGTTTAGCTTCTCCAAGAAGCTTGAACCCTTTGTTTTTCTATAAGAGAGGCTCTCCCTCTCCTTTACACAGGTTCTTAAAATTTGCTAAGGCAAAAATATATATCTCTCCCTATATCTCTACATTTTGGGTTCAAAAGTGTGTTGTTCTTGACCTATTGCACCACACCTCATAGCCATACTGTAGACGTCCCCGAATGTCCCGGGAGGATGAATCCTGTTCTGTTCGTTTGTGGGTTTACTACAGTTCGGACTCAAATTGTCACGGTTCTTAATCTTGAACCAAAGAGTCCAAAATCCCGCAAATCGTTTTAAGAAAATAGATTTTTTAAAAAGAAGTGCCAAACATGGACTGCTTTGCCAGATACAGAGTCGCCACCTAAATATTTTATTAATGGGGGAATTTAGGAAACCCTGACTCGTTTGCCTAAGGCCACGTGTCCGTCATTACCAAAGTTTCCTCAGCTCGGGAACTTGGGTACGATTGGGGAAGGTCAGCTATGAGCACCCACACTCGCCCGATCAAAGATCGGCCTCTACTAACCATGATATCTTGTTTTGAAAACATTATGCGTTCTTATTCTGGTTATTAGCCTAGTTTTACTATGTGATGCACGCAGCAGACAAGTATAGACTAGATCGCCTAATTTGGAACAAAGCATTGCATATCCATTTGTTTGAAAATGGTTTGAGATTTGCTACTCGCAAGTAGGCTAAAATACGGATTTCAATGAATTATTCCAATTCAAACAATCCAACCTTCACCCACAGGCATTCAGGTAGTTATAGCACATAAGCAGTTAGCCTCATGGCAAGCATGCTATCATGGCAGTCACTCACACACATGCAAGGATGCTAAAGCATAAACACTTACCGAGTACTCCAAGCCAAAACAGAAACTAGTTGGTAATCATATGCATGATCCTTGTTCATGTTAAAATGGCTAATGCAACACATGCAAAATGCAACTAAGATAGGCTCGGCTAATCTACAATGTCATGTGAAATGCTACAACTAACACGTATTCAATTTGGAAATGAAATACAAATGTAGTTAGAATGATGCGCCGAGCTCGGTGTATGCACTACATATGAATGATGCAAACATGCACAGCATACGGATGCTAATTGAAATATGCCCTAATACTAACCATCATAAGCAGTTAAATAAAAGGGAGAAAGAAATGGGGGTTGGAAGACATGCATCACACACACGCACGCTTATTACAATTGTGCCCTCACGCGGAGGGTCCGAAAGAATAATAGAAATTAATTAACCTACAAGCTAATTAATTATTACAAACCCTTAATTAATTAATAAATTGACTAAGCTATTAGAGCAATAAAAGGCCTCGGGAAGAGGGATGCACGCATGCTCGGATTGGCTTTGCCCAAAAATCCATCGCCATGCACAAGTTTGCCTCTGTTTTCCCTGCTCTGCTCCTCTGAAAATTGCACAGGTCCCAGGGAGCACTCTATGGACACTGTGGAACACCACCGGCTAAGACAGAACACCACCGGCCATGTCCGGATGGTCATCGACCATCTGTAAAGTCATCAGCCATGAATGGATGGCCGGTCGGCGGTATAGATGGCCGGCCGGCTAAAGCTTCCTGCAGAACCTGTTTTGACAGCAGCAGAGGGCAAAACAAGGCATGGCAATGCATTTCAAGCAAATGTGTGCACCACCACACTCCATATCATGTTTAAGACTCAAGGGAGTATGGTGCTCGACCCTCGGACCACCAATCACGCATTTCAATGCATGATGGCCCAAGAAGCCAAAGTGTGCAATTTCAATGTGGAATGAAATGCACATAAACAAACAATGAACTCAACCTCTATCATACTCAATTCAAGAGGCAAAGTATGCATGCCAATGTAATGCAACCTAGGCATGTGAGCTAAGTGTGCAACATAATCATGCAAACAACAAAACCATGTGCAATGGGCCATGAACTAAACCAGTAAGCATGCAAGGCATATAACATCAATGTTAATGACACACATGCAACAACATGAAAGGCATAACACATGTAAATATGCAAAGCAACTTAACACAAGAAGCATGCCAAATGCGATGACACTTAAACATGCAACATGTTAATAGACTAAGCATCTAAACATACAAACATGTATAGCATGCAACAACATGCCAAAGGGATGGTCTTAAACTAATTTGGATAGCTCTCTACTAGGTCCAAAACAGTGGCCAACATGCTCAAGAATGGAAGCCAAAACACATACAAATAGGCATGCATGCAAGGTCCAACACTTAAGCACAAAGAAGTAACTTTTAAATACATTTAAAAGAGACTATTATGGACAAATGGCAAGCACATTAAACTCTGAAAAATACGTGAGGGATGATGCCAAATCAACCTATCAATGCAAGCAAGGCATGCAACTATGTTCAAAACTCAAGGCAAGCCAAGGGGCTTAAACCATGGCTATATGAAGCAAGTCCCAAAAGGCCGAGGGGACTCAAAACAGTCCCAATGTAGGTCGAGACAAGGCCCAAAACATACTTAGATGGCATCTAAATGGCCTACACAAGGAAGCATACACAAAGGTCCAAACATGGGGCATGAAACACCAACCTTTTAAAGCATTAACGGGGCATCAAATGCAAGCATACAAGCATGGAGCAAGGACTAAAATATCATAACTAATGGTGCCAAACCACTGAAATGATGCAAATAGAGCATGGTAGAGGAGCCAACACTCAAAGCATACAAGCTAGATTGTATGGTAGCTATACAAAGCAAGTCATGGATGGCCCAAAGAACCAAAATCAGACCTAAATCATGCCAAAATATGCATAAAAGTTTCACAAAGCTAAGCCAAAATCATGCTAGAAACAAGGCTCAAAGCACAAAGCATTTTAAGGCAATTTCATGGCATTACAAGGCAAGTATGCTAAGCATGCATGGTGTGTCTAAACCAAGTAAAAAAAGTGCTATATCATGGCAAAATAAGCACAAATAACACTTAAGACATGGCCAACATGAACTTAAAAATGGTCGTCACACATGAGGCTAAAATAGCACATATTGAAGACAACAAGGAGAGGGGATGGCCCTCTCCTTCTTAGGACCTTAAACCACCATCCTCACCACTGAAATCCCTCAAGATTCCAGTGGTGAGGAGGTCCAAACAAGGTGGTCCCAAAGCTCACCAAAAACACACAAAAATGGGGCCAAACAAGGCCTAAGAGGGGGTAAACGACCCCAAACACAAAAGTGGTCTTAATGAAGTATCTTAAACACAAACAAACAGAACTTTTTTATGTTATACATAAAGCTCAAATCAGCAAGAAAGACAGGCTAAAAGTGTGTGCAAAAACGAGAAATAAAGAGGGCAAAGGAGTTACCTTTGTAGCCAAAAGGGGACAGCAGCCTCTTGGTCCAAAAAAACAAACCCTTAGCCTCTAAAAATGGCATCCAAGCCCCTTTGGTTGATGATGGAGGTGTTGTGCTAGGAGGTGTAGTTCAAATGGCCAAGAACTAGACCCTTTTGCACCCTCTAACCCACACAAATGTAGAGAGAGAGGGAGATATAGAGAGAGAGTGATATATATGTGATATATATATGATATATATTAGATTTTTCTAACCCTTGTAATGGAAGGAGAAGCTCTCCTATATAGACAAGGCAAAAGGCCTAAGCTTCTTGGAGAAGCTAAGGCAAAAGGGTCAAAGGGGGCAAGCTTCTAAGGGAAACTAAGCAAAGGGGTCAAGCTTCTCTTAAAAGCTTGAAAGGTGCAAGCTTCTTGGAGAAGCTAAAAAGGGCCAAGCTTCTCTAAGAAGCCAAAAAGGGTCAAGCTTCTTGGAGAAGCTAAAAAGGGTCAAGCTTCTTGGAGAAGCTAAAAAAGGTTCAAGCTTCCTCAAGAAGCTAAAAACCATGGGTTGAAAAGGGTCAAGCCTCCCCAAAAAAAGGTCACAGCTAGAAAAGGAGTCAATCGGCCAAATTAATGGTCGGCCGACCAAACAAAGTGCCAACCGGCCATCATCAATGGCCGGTGGCAAGAAAAGAGGGCCAGTGGCCTCAAGCCACGGTCGGTGAGGTGTTGGGGTGGCCAACAAGCCATTGGCTGCCCTCAGTAGCAAAAACACAAGTCGAGAGGTCTCGAGGCAAGGCACGCGGCTGAAACCTCCGAGAAGTCAGGACGAACACAAACATGGATGATCACCAAGTGTTCAAATGGTGACGTCCAAGTCTTGAGGATGGTCAAAAATGGGGTGTCTACACATACACCCCCACCATTGATCTGAGGTTCTTGGAGGACTTTCTTTTGGAGGTTGAAGAGTTGGTTTTTGGTCCAAAAACTTGTTGGTTTTGCTGTGCTTCAAGGGTAACTTCCTTCCTTCCTTTTCAGGCTTTGTTTTGGTCATTATCATAGCCATACTTGCATGCTTATTTGAGCTTTCTTTTCAACTGAAAAAAGTCTTGTTTTAAGTTGCTTAAAATGTTTGTTTAAGGCCCTTTTGGTGTTGAGGGTCATCTTCTCTCTTTCATGCCCTATTCGACCTTGTTTTGTGCCATTCCATAAGGCCTAGTTGATATTCACTTAGCCTTTTAGCCACTGAAATCTAGTAGATTTTTAGTGGTTGGAATGTGGTTTTGAGGGCCTAAATCAGAGAGGGGAGACCCTCTCTCTTTTGGTCTTGTTTACTTTTATTTTTGGCCTATCAAAGGAGCATATGTTTTCATACTTTCAAGGCTCGGTTCAGGCACTTTTTGGTGACTTTTAGGACCTGCCTAGACTCTGTCTAGGGCTGGTTTGGTCACCTTGGGTTTGCCTCTTGCATGTGTAATCCCTTTTGTGGCTTATCAAAGTAGCATGTCATTCTTGCATGTATTGGTCATAATTCAGTGGGTTTTTGGTCATCATTTGGCATGCCATGACTCTATTTTTGGCTGGTTTGGTAGCCTCTCACATGCTTCATATGCTTGTAGTGTAAATCATGTTTACTAGCTTAGAATGCATGTTGTTTTGGCCCTCTATTCTAGCACATTTTGGCCATGCTCCAAACTGGTTTTGTTCATATTTTGGGCTGCCTTAGCTCTGTTTTGAGGCCTCTTGGTCGACTGATGCTTGCCATGAATGCTTGTAGTGTAATACCCTTGACTAACTTTGAGTTTTGAAGTCCCTTGCATGCTTAACTTGAGGTATTTTCATGTTTTGGCATCGTTGAGCATGATATTTCAGAGCATATAGGGTTGTCATATTTCCATGTTTTCCACTCTTTAAGTGTCCATGAGAGTTGTGCTTTTATACCCTATTTGTGAGCCATTGCACGAGCTTCATTTTTGTGCCATTCAAGCCGTCATTTCGACTCATTTTCCTACTACTTTGGGCCTGCATAGGGTCTGTTCGGAGTTGGTTTGGCCATTTGAGCATTGCCTTGCATGCCTATAGTGTAATGCACTTTACTAGTTTCGATGCTTGAGCCATTCAACATGCATTACAAGAGTTGTTTGCATGATTCGAAGTCGTTTTGTATGCCATTTCAGAGCTGAAACATGTGTCATTGCACTTCATATTTCATCCTTTCAATGCATTTGGAAAATTGTGCTTTTTGCCTTGGCCCATTGCATTGTGCATGCTTGCATGTGTTTTGGGGCCTTATTTTCATCATCTTTGGCCACTGATTTGGGTGTGGCTGAGGCCTACCCATTTTGGTTTAAGTCCATTTTGCATTGAGTATGCCATTGTTGTTCATAGCATTGAGTATGCCATGTTGTCGCATGATTGATCATTGCATTGTGCATGCCTTGTTCATCTCATTGAGTATGTTAGTTCCTACATGCATTGCGTATGCTAAGAGCCATGTGCATTGAGCATGCCATTTTCAGTCCATAGCATTGTGTATGCTAGTTGCATGTTTGCATCTTATCCTTTGCATGTTTGCATAACTTAGTTGCATTGCATTAAGATTGCATGCTAGAGTTGCATTGGTCCTTGCATATTGTTGCATTGTGTTTGGGATAGGGTTTAGTCCAACACGAGAAGCGAAGGACGTTTCATACTCGAAGTGACGAAACGTGCCTCAATTCCAGGTCGCCGACACTCTTGAGTACCCATGACAGAGTTGTTGGCTTTAGGTGCTTGTATATGCATTCATTTCACATTGAGTCGTGCAATTCGACTCCTCGGCCATTTGCATCGAGATGTGCGATTGGTGGCCCGAGGGTCAAGGACCACACTCCCTTGAGCTTATGCAATGATGGAGAGAGTGGTCGTGCACACATATGTTGCGAATACTTTGCACCTATCTCTTTTGCCTTCTGTTGCAGAAAACCAGAAACCAGGGGCAGAAACTGGTCGGCCGACCAGATTTAGTGGCTGGCCGACCACTTTTTTTGGTTTTTCACCACAAAAGTGGTCGGCACGTGGTCTCCAAGGCGAATAGCTGGTCGGCAGCCTTCCCACAGATTCCCAGGGTGGAGTTTCAGCCTTCTGGAGCTTTGTGCAGTGTTCTGTGGTCAATTACAAACAGAGGCAAGTCGGGGCATCGCGAGGGATTTCCGAACAAGGCGACTCGAGCATGCATGCATCCTTTATCATCCAAGCAGAGCTGAGGCAGCCCACTTTACATAGTTTGCATACTTGTTTAATTACTAGCTTGGTTAATTTGTTGATTAGATAGAATTGTGTAATAATTAGCTGTGGCTTGTCATTCATTTTATTGTGTAGTAACTAGTTTAAATAGATTAGCTTAGATTAGCTAGTTGGTTCTGTATTATTCATTCGGACCCTTCGTCGAGAGGGCACAACTGTTGTAATAAGTGTGCGTGTGTGTGATGCATGTCTTCCAACCCCCACTTCTTTCTCCCTTTTATTTACCAGCTTTTGATGGTTAGTTTTATGGCATGTTTCAATTAGCATCCTTATACTATGCATGCTTGCATCCATTGATTCGTATTGCATACACCAGGCTCGGCGCATCATACTAACTGCATTGTATTTCAATACCAAGTTGAATACATGTATCAACTGTTGCATTTCACATGTCATTTTAGAATAGTCGAGCCTATCTTAGTTGCATTCTTGCATGTGTTGCATTAGCCACCTTAACATGAACTAGGATCATGCATTGATTACTAACTAGTTTCTGTTTTGGCTCGAAGTACTCGGTAAGTGTTTATGCTTTAGCATCCCTGCATGTGTGTGAGTGACTGCCATGATAGCATGCTTGCCATGAGGTTAACTGCTTATGTTAAATAACTGCCTAAATGCCTGTGGGTGAAGGTTGGATTACTTGAATTGGAACAATTCATTGATTACGAGTTTTAAGCCCGCTTGAGAGTGGAAAATCACCATGTTTTCTAAGCCCACTTGAGGGTGGCAAAATCTGCATTTTAGCCTACTTGCGAGTAGCAAACCATTTTCAAACAAATGAACATGCAATGTTTTGTTCCAACTTAGGCGATCTAGTCTATACTTGTATGTTGTGCGCATCACATAGTAATTCTAGGTTAATAACTGGAATAAGAACACATGTGTTTTCAAAAACAAGATATCATGTTAGTAAAGGCCGATCTTTGATCGGGTGAGCAGGGGTGCTCATTGCATGACCTTTCCCAATCATACCCAAGTTCTCGAGCCGAGGCAACTTTGGTGATGACGGACACGTGGCCTTAGGCAACGAGTCAGGGTTTCCTAAATTCCCCAGAATAAAAAATTTAGGTGGCGACTCTGTATCTGGCAAAGCAGTCCATGTTTGGCACTTCTTTCTAAAAATCAATTTTTCAAAACGATTTGTCGGATTTGGACTCTTTGGTGATTTATCGGTCTTGCATTGCACTTTGCGAGATTAGATTCAGAACCGTGACAGTTGAGTCCGAACTGTAGTGAGCCTAATGAACAAAACGAGATTTTCCCGGGACGTTCGGGCGTGTCTACACTCTGTCGAGTGTAGAGAGAAATGGGTGCTGGTGGTCCTTGTTGACACAGGATCAGCTATCAATGTGTGTCCGTCGAGAACGGCATATGCTATCGGGTTGAAGCCCGTGGATTTTGTGCCTACAGCCCAGGTGATACGGGCCTATGACAGTACCAGCAGAGAGGTGATGGGGACTATACAGATTCAGACTTAGGTTGGTCTGGGGCAGTGGGACGTTGAGTTTCATGTCTTGGACATTCCCGCAACCTTCAATCTACTTCTGGGGCGGCCGTGGCTGCACCAGGTGAAGGTTGTCTCTTCCACCCTGCACCGGATGCTGAAATACCCCCACGGGAAAGGGGTGGCAATCGTTTTTGGGAATTCTTCAATCCATCTGCCGCCAGAGGTTTGTACACCAGTTTTGGAGATTGAGCATGGTGCGGAGGATGTGTTTTTGTCAGGATTCACCCTAGCTGAGGCCCAGGTTGTACATAATATCCTAGCTGTTGATGAGGGGCTATACATTAGCTCACAGTCTGTTTACCTTATAAACAAGCTCCAGCACATCCCCGTGATGGTATTAGGGCGAAGTGGCCGGAAAAGCGTTGCAACATCGGCCGAAGTGCTGCATAACCCACATACCTTTGGTTTAGGTTATCTGCCTACGAAGGAGGATTGGGAGAGAAAAGGGAGAGAAATAGCCGGAAGAGCTAGAGCCAAGCAGGCCAAGAAGCATTATGAGTTAATGCATCGACCTATCCAGGGGACCCTGAACGGACGCTTTGTCCAGGAGGGGGAAAACTTCCTATTCTGCGGCTTTCCAGAGCCATGGCTAAATGCAGAGAGGCGGCGCTTACTAGGATTTGAGATTTTCTTTGACTTGCAATTGTCTGGGGATGAAGTTGCCGCAGAGCAGACAGACCCACCAGCTGAGGCTGAGTAGTGCAAGGAGGAGGGTTCCGAGAGCACAGAAATCGAGATGGGGGTAGCACTGGCTTGTCTACTCTCAGATCCTCAGATCGTACATGAGTGCTTGGGGGATAACTTCTCAGTGTCCATGATCGTAAATGAAGCGGCTGTGGGCCCATCTTCAAACATTCTGGATGCATCCATCGCACCCTCCCTCGTCTGGCAATACGAGGAGGGCTTTTTATCGAACAACACCGGGTCAGGTAGTGAGCTGGAATCTAATTCCACCGAGTTTTTGGAGTAGAAATCAGGTTCCAGCTCGTCTGAGTCTGAGTCTGGTATTCTTGGGGTGATAACCCGGATACCACTGTCCTGTCCAGGTCATCTTTTTCTTTTTCCTTTAAGTCTATTATAATAGAGGAATTAGGCGAACTGGATTTTATTAATGAGAATGGTACGGCTGTGGCTTCCGAGTACTTTTCTGTGCCTTTAATTTATTGCATTAATCAGGATTTTCAAAATTTTGTTAAAAACGACAAGGAAGAAATTCCTTCAGTTTTACAATGTTTGATTGATCAAGAGCAGGACAGGTTTGTAAAACCGTTGGTTGATGAAATCACCACAATTAATGTTGGTACTGAGAAGGACCCGCGACTAGTCCAGATCGGGTCCATGTTGTCTTTGGAGGAGCACGAGCGCTTAGTCGCTTTATTAAAAGATTTCAAAGGTGTTTCCGTGTGGTCCTACGAAGACATGCCTGGAATCGATCCTGAGATTGTACAGCACCGGATCCCTCTTGACCTAGAGGCCCGACCTTTAAAGCAGAAGCTCCGAAGGATCCGCCCAGACTGGGATCTGAAGATCGAAGAAGAGGTCACCAAGCAGATTGATGTAGGGTTCCTGTTGGTATCTGAATACCCTACTTGGTTGGCCAATATAGTTCCGGTGCCGAAAAAGGATGGCAGAATTCGGGTATGTGTGGACTTTAGGGATTTGAATAAAGCCAATCCGAATGAGTACTTTCATGTGCCGCATATCGATGAATTAGTGGACTTCACTGCGGGGCATGCACTGCTCTCATTCATGGATGGGTTTTTAGGCTACAATCAGATCTTGATGGCACCCAAAGACAGGGAGAAGACTGCTTTCACCACCCCGTGGGGAACCTATTGTTATAGGGTGATGCCGTTTGGGCTGAAGAATGCTGGGGCTACGTATCAAAGGGCTGCGACCACAATTTTGCATGACATGATCCATTAAGAGGTTGAGGTGTACGTGGACGACATGATTGTGAAGTCCAAGGAAAGAGATGGCCACTACACCGCCTTGCAGAAATTCTTCCAAAGGATCAGAGAGTATCGGTTATGGCTGAATCCTCAGAAATGTACATTCAGTGTTACAGCAGGGAAAATGCTGGGGTTCTTGATCACACAGAGAGGTATCGAGGTTGATCCTTCCAAAATCAAGGCCATCTTAGAAATGCCACCACCAAGGACTAAAAAGGAGGTGCGAGGCTTTCTGGGTAAAATGCAATTCATAGGACGATTTATTGCAAAATTAACCTTGACTTGTGAACCACTGTTTGGTCTCCTGAAGAAAGGAAAGAAATTCCAATGAGACGACCGATGCCAAGTTGCTTTTGTGCAGATCAAACAATATTTACAGAACCCACCTGTGTTGTCACCGCCTGAGCCAGGGAAACCGTTGATTCTGTATCTTTTAGTGACTGAAACGACAATGGGCTGCATGCTTGCACAAGAGTCTGAGGACAAAGTGGAGAAGGCTATCTACTACCTGAGCAAGAAAATGTTGGATTACGAGACCCGCTACACTCCACTAGAGAAGGCTTGTCTAGCCTTAGTATGGGCTACCTGGAAGCTGCAGCACTACCTGTTAGCTCACTCCGTAATACTGGTTACGAGATTAGATCCCATCAAATATCTCTTCGAGAAACAGGCACTTACGGGTAGGCTAGCTCGTTGGTTGCTTCTGCTTTCCGAATTCAATCTGAAGTACATGACGCACAGTCAATGAAAGGGAGAGCGGTAGCGGAGTTCCTAGCCAATCACCTAGTTGAAGGAGATGAAGCAGTTGAGTATCTATTCCCAGATGAGGCCATTCTGCATGTCGAAGAAGCAACTTGGACGATGTACTTTGACGGATCATCAAACCAATGCGGGTATGGGATAGGGGTGTTGCTGATAGCACCCGACAATTCTCGCATACCCTTAGCATTCAAACTGTGGTTCAAAGTGTCGAACAATGAGGCAGTATATGAGGCATGTATTGCTGGACTAGAAGTCGCCCTGGAACTAAGGGTAAAACGGTTGGATGTCATCGAGGACTCGAACCTTGTTGTATCTCAAGCTAAAGGAGATTGGAAAGTTAAAGAAGAAAATATGAGAATTTATCACCAGACCTTGGACGTTCTGATTCCTCGGTTTGAGAAATTGAATTTCTCCCATCTGTTAAGAGAGAACAACAGGTTCGTTGATTCATTAGCAACTCTATCTTCTATGATAGACATCCCTTTTAGAGTCTGGATGCGTCTAATCATCATTGAACAGAAATTCGTGCCGGCCTACGAGCTGATTGCTGCCATAGATGAGGTACAAGATGAGAACCCCTGGTATTACGACGTCGGGAACTTCTTGGAAAAGGAAGTGTATCCACCAGGGGAAAATGCCAAAGATAAGATGGAAATTCAAAGAATGGCTGCTTAGTTCATCATCTACGGAGGTAAACTGTACAAGAGGGGCCATCTCGGGATGCATAAGCTGTGTGCTGATGCTGAAGAGTCCAAGCGCCTGATGGAGTCCATCCATGAAGGAGAGTGCGGAGCGCACATGAGTGGGGTGATGCTAGCCCAGAAGATCCTTAGACAGGGTTATTACTGGTCCACTATGGAGAAGGATTGTATTGGCTTTGTTTGGCGATGCCACAAATGTCAGATCCATGCAAACTGCATGAACATTCCGCCGTCAAAGCTGTACAATATGACTTCGCCATGGTCGTTTTCAGTCTGGGGAATTGATGTAATTGGGGCTATCACTCCGAAGGGGTCCAACGGGCATGAGTACATTCTGGTAGCGATAGACTACTTTACAAAGTGGGTTGATGCCCAATCTTACACGGTGTTGAAGGCATCGCATGTCGCTAAGTTCATCAGGAACAACATCATCTGTCGCTACGGTGTCCCGAATGAGATTATTTCGGATAATGGTTCCCAATTCAAGAAGGAGGTGATCGACTTGTTAGAGAAGTACAATGTGGCTTTTCATAAGTCATCCACATATTGGCTGCAAACCAACGGAGCAGTTGAGGCTGCCAACAAGAACATCAAGCACATTCTACAAAAGATGGTGGAAACCTACAGGGACTGGCCAGATAAGCTACCATATGCTCTTTGGGGCTACCGGACTTCAATTCGAACTTCTACTGGGGCAACTCGTATTCCTTGGTTTATGGGATGGAGGTTGTTCTGCCTATCAAAGTTGAGGTTCCGTCATTACGGGTATTGGCTGAGTGTCAGATAGCTGAGGCAGATTGGCGGCAAAGTAGGCTTGAAGAACTCATGCTCTTTGATGAAAGAAGGCCAAAACCATTGGATCATGTCCAAGGTTATCAATGAAGAATTGCCAGGGCTTTTAACAAGAACGTTAAGTCCAGGAATTTGAAGGAAAGGGATCTAGTGCTCAAAGACAACCGAGCTCCCATCCATGACCCTAGGGGCAAGTTCAGACCCAACTAGACTGGTCCCTACATCATCAAGTCTATCTGGTCGGGCGGAGCTGTCGTTCTGATGGACCTAGATGGCCTAGAGTTCTCCCAGCCGATCAACATGGACAAGTTGAAGAAATACCATCCCTGAGTGGCTCGCTAGGCCGAAAACCCGAAAGGGCGACCTAGGCAAAAGTTAGAGCATGAAAAATTTGAAACAATAAAAACAGAGCTCGCAAGGTTGAAAACCCAGAAAGGGCGGCCTTGGCAAAAGTTAGAGCGCAAAAGGAGAGTGTTAATACACGAGTGAACCTTAACCGAACTATGTAAGGCTTGATTCCCATCCTCGGGATACGTAGGCAAATTCATCATGAAGTCCAGCCATAAACACTTCCAAATGAACTTTGTCCATGTGATCATGTTGGTCATGTTTGTCTATTCTGCATTCAAGAGCTCGGTTGTGATCTCAGTGCAGTGCTATTCAGACTTGGGGCAACTTTCCAGTTGCTGGGATCCGAGGTTGTATATCCTAGTGATAGATCTCGGCATGTCCAGTTGTGATCCATATCGAAAATGGTTTTGAAAAGTTTTAATAAAAGTTGATTTTGCTCAAATGAATCTTTTTACAACTTAGACCATTTTTGGACCAAACGGAAAATTTTCAGTACCCACAACCTTCAATTACATTGATTTCAGTACAGAGTTCTCCTACTCTTGAATACAAATTGAAGTTGCTTTTTATTACATTCATAAAGAAAACATGAAAGTACTGATTAAAGCAAATAAACTCGGGGCATAGTCAGCTGTTCCTGCCTCCCCTCTCAGAGTTTGTGGAAGCCTCTGATGCCAAAGAAGGCACAACCTACGCCTCTTCATCAAGCCAAGCTATGCACTCATTAGAGAGGCTGTAACTGAAAGTGAGAGCGGGGGCCAGAAGCTCTCTCGTCCTCCATGCTGTGGCATACCAAGCTAGTTGTGCGCCTCGAACTGGAAATGTAGCAGGGTACTCTATCCCCTCCTCCAGGTAAGTTTGATCATGTCCAAATTGGCGTCGGAATCGAAATGGGAAATAAAGGACACAGTGTGCCAGGCCGATCAACTGATCCCAGGCTGGCGAGTCATGATGTAGCTCATCGCTGGTAAATTGAGCCAGGGGTAGCGCCAAGCAATACTAGCAGCGGATAAACTGCACATCCATTCGCACCACCATCCCTCATCAGGGGCATCGACTAGACGTCGACGGAAGAAATAGCCGCGAGCTAAATATGTTGGGCATGAGTCCACAACCTTCAACTTATCCATCAACCATATCTGGGAGGGATGAAAAATGAGAGATTAAAGAATAGAGAGGTGTACATTGAGAGAAAAGTGAGAAAAGGGTTTTGAGAGAAAAAAAATCGAACCTGAGGGCCGAGTGATGTGAGAAATATATGTGAGATAGGGTGGGAAACATTACCTGCAGCAGTAGTGGACTCCCCACGAATCTAGCCATCTCTCGGCGATGGAAAGTGTCCAAACCCATCAATGTCTCAACTAGCGTCATGGCGATACAGTTCTTGCCCTCTTTTAAGCCTTGGGAAACCTTAATCAAACGGATGCTAGATCCTCCGGAGCCTGGGGCAAGCAAGAAATGAGACAACATGTATAAGCAAAGCGTATGTCGCCAGAAGCCCTGCCAATGATGATCGCCACGATCACCGTCATCAGAAAACCGACGAATCAAGCTGGGGATGTCCAATACTCCGTCGCGAGTCAATGACCGAGCGTCATGCAAAGTGATCCCGCACATCCATCCTAAGGGTTGGACGTGGTCAAAGCGGAATTGCGGCAAAATTTCTTCATTGCATTCGGACTCCATCAAAGCTTGGAAGTCTTCGAAAGTGGGACATATCTCTTGTCCGCCAAAGCTAAAAATGTGAGTTACCAGATTCCAACACCTTGCCGCGGCATGGAGGAACGGAGAACGCAGCAAGGTGCGACTTATCATGAATAGTGCATTTATTCCGAAGCCCCAGAAATTCAGCTTTTCCGAGCCATCCAAGTTAGCAATCCAATTTGTGAGATTTTGGACAAAAAAAAGCCTCCATTTGGTGCAAAACTGAGTTAGAATGCGGGAACCACGAAGCTGGAACCTTATGGACGATAAGGCACTGTTTAGAGGACAAGTGGCCAAAATCTGGAGGTCCCTAGGCCAACTGGTCGGCCAACCAGCCACTATTTCTGGTCTGCAGACCAAAAAAGTGGTCGGCAAACCCTTTTGGTGGTCGGCCATGAGCAAAAAAGTGGTCGGTAGCTCTTGTTTGCCTCCAGAAGAGAGTTCCTAGGCTTCCTATGTGCTGAGAATGCTGAAAGTCTGAGTTTACTTCTGATTCGGATGCGTCCAGTCGCGTTGTTTATCCAAAATGCATTTGCTTATCGAATTGTTAAGTTTTGCTTATTGAGTTGTTACTTTTTGATTATCGAGTTGTTGTTCTTTGTTTATCGAGTTGTTGCTCTTTGCTTATCGAGTTGTTGCTCATTGTTTTATCAAGTTGTTAATTCGTTTATCAAATTTGTTTCCTTAAGTTGTTTAGTTTGTTACGTTGGTTCACTACCTGACTTAGTAATACATTGAATGTTCAATTTCCATCAATCTCATTTTTGTGCAAAATGGTGCAACGCGATGCGATGCATAGAATACAAATGCAACACTTTTTTTGAACAAAAAGCTATTTTCATTCCATCATGATTTCTTTTTACACCAGGGTACAAGTTTTGAAGAAAATAAAACTGCCTAATGCTGTACAATGTGCTACAACTACTAGTAAAAAGAAAACAAAGTAAAACATCTGCATCGGTGCTATCCGACTCAAGAACAAGAGGCCCTCTTCACCCTCTTCGGCTGAACAGCCTCTGCACCATCGTCGTCGGCACCATCGTCTGAATCAGAGCCGTCATCCTTGGAATCCTCCTTGGCATCGTGTGTGCCCTCAGAACTGGAACCGGTGTCATCATCTCTGCCCGCAGATGTCTCTGAGTGAGGATGTGCTGACTCCTCCTCCTCGCTAGACTCGTCGTCATGTCTGGCAAGCACTCTGCGTCTCCCTCGGCCGCGTGCTGGAATCCCTCTCCCTGCTACTCAAGAAGGCCCGGGTGGCCCGGGCTGCAGAGGTGTGACCTGAAAAGGGCAGTTTGAATACATCAGCCAAAGTATGTATATCAGATGCAAGTATGGTGCATAGAATGAGTGCATGCAGATATAGTACGTAAATGTGATGTCGCAGATGTGCTCTACACATGCAGTGAATCAGTGCAGTGAAATGTTCAGTTTTAGTATGTCATCAGAAGTATGATAAATGCAAGGAAACCTAAAAGTACCGAAATGCTGGAGGCGTACAACAGCGTCTCCCTCCGCAAGACCATACTCTCAAGAGAGGCCATCGCCTCGAGCAACCCCACAACATATCCTCTGGGAGGCTGCAGATGCAAATTCAAGTCATCAGTGAATCTAAATATCTAAATGATAGATAAAAACTATAAAGCATACCGATGCTGAGTCAGAGGCAGTGACATATCGATGATCGGGCAACGGAGGCTCCAGTGGAATCTGGTAAGCTGTCCCATACTGCCAGCCTGTCAGCTCATTCAGAGGATCTGGCCACCCAGCACACTGCCAAGCAGGGGGCATCCCCCTACTCCTACACCTCGATGTGCTGGCCTTGCTAGTTGAAGGAATGTCTATAGCTCGAGCGCAGCTTGATGAAGGCATGTCAGCAGCTCTCCTAACGAGGGTACGGACACCTGTCAGTGGAGGCATCAAGTATGTGTGAAGATATGTCGCGTACTCCCCCTCCTCCTGGAAGAAGACTATGTCAGAACCCAACATAAGGTCGTCAACCTCCTGGGAAGTGAGACTCTCTGTGGATCGCATGTCCAATGGGGGCGGTGAAGGGATCTCTTGAGTGGGATTGCCCATCATCTAGCGCATGAAGCGCTCCCCGAGAAACTAGGCTCTGCCAACTAGTCCCTCAAATAAAACCCCGTATTAGGAGGCGCCCCATGCCCCAGGGAACTAGAATCGAGAATACCCTGGTATGGCTATCCAAGGCTTTCAGGTGACCTGCGGATAGCAAGTGCATAAAATGATTAGATGTCGTAAATATGCAAGATGAATCAAAGTTGAAAGCATGAAGAACTGAGTGTTCTTGATTACCTCGGTCGGCCGCACTGTGTCAAAATACTGCCGGAGATATGGCAATGTTTCCCAGGGCCTGGGCCGGCAACGACCCTCAAATCTGCGCCAGTATGGCACCTCGAGTGGTGCCTCGACCTCTGGATTAGGGGCAAGCATCAGGAAGTAAGCGCAAATCCACAACTATGAGAGGCAAGACAATGGCTGTCAGAATACAGAATGTATAGAAAATGCAGAATGCGAGTACAAAATGTATAGAAAATGCAGAATGCTGAGTGCAGAATGCGGAGCACAGAATGTAATGTGTGCAATGGGTGAAGTGTGCATTGTACAGGTAGTGAAATACAGAAATGTAAATCAAGAGGGCAGAAGGTACCTCCCAGGCTCTCCAGTAGCCACCTACTATGGTCCCGCGCCCATGGGAGGTCGCGCTCATGTAATAGTAAAGGGTAGCAAGGCCAGGGCCGCCCCAATCAAAGTTTGGAACCTGTGATAGGTCTACCAGAGCACTGAGAAGATAAAGCCTGACCGTGTTCCCCCTGTCGGAGAACAGTGTGGTCCCAAGAAGGAACATCAGAAATCCCCAGGCATACTGTTGTATGGCCTCAAAAGCCTCGGGTGTAGTCCCCCTGTACTACTCTGTAAACCAGGTGTACCTGACCATGCATGATGATCTATAGACCGGTGGCCTGGCTCTAAGAAGATAAATCCAAGCTGCCTCCCACTCGCCCATATCAGAATCTTATGGGATCGGTCGGCCTGCCACGTCGAGACTCGTTAGTATCGAAAAGTTGTATGGTGTCATCGTCATGTCCCCGGTAGTAGAGAAATGGAAGGAATTTGTGGTGTCCCACCATCTCTCTACCAATGCACCCAGGAGGGTCCTACTCGCCAGAAGACGCGATAACCCCATACAAAACGGGCCGAACCCTGCCTCATCCACAATCTGTCGAACAGCATCTGGGAGCTCCATGTACCACTCCCTCACGATGATCGACCCGTATGCCTGGGTGAAACTGGAAGCCACCAGCATTCGGAATGAACAGATGTATTCAGTTTCAGAATAAACAGAATACTATGTTATGAGCCGTGTGCCAAATGAACAAAATACTGTTGTGAGCAGTGTGCAAAATGAACGGAGTATTGTGTTGTGAGCTGCGTACCAAATGAACAGAATACTGTGTTATGATTTGTGTGCTAAATGAACAGAATACTGTGTTATGAGCTGTGTGTTAAATGAACAGAATATTGTGTTGTGAGCTACGTGCCAAATGAACAGAGTATTGTGTTGTGAGCTGCGTGCCAAATGAATAGAATACTGCGTTCTGAGCTATGTGCCAAATGAACAGAGTATTGTGTTGTGAGCTGCGTGCCAAATGAACAGAGTGTTATGAGCTGCTTGCCAAATGAACAGAATATGTGTTGTGAGCTGGGTGCCAAATGAACAGAGTATTGTGTTGTGAGTTGTGTACCCAATGAACAGAGTATTGTGTTGTGAGCTGCGGGCCAAATGAACAAAATGCTGTGTTGTGAGCTGCGTGCCAAATGAAAAGAGTGTTGTATATGAGTTGTGTGCCAAATGAACAGAATACTGTGTTGTGAGCTACGTGCCAAATGAACAGAATACTGTGTTGTGAGCTGCGTGCCAAATGAACAGAGTGTTGTGTATGAGCTGTGTACGAAATGAACAGAAAAATGTGTTGTGAGTTGCGTGCCAAATGAACAGAGTGTTGTGTTATGAGCTGCATGCCAAATGAACAAAATACTGTGTTATGAGCTGTGCGCCAAATGAAGAGAATACTGTGTTGTGAGCTGCGTACCAAATGAATAGAGTATTATGTTGTGAGCTGCGTGCTAAATGAACAGATTACTGTGCTATGAGCTGTTTGCCAAATGAACAGAGTATTGTGTTGTAAGTTGCGTGACAAATGAACAGAGTGTTGTGTTATGAGCTGCGTGCCAAATGAATAGAATACTATGTTGTGAGTTGCGTGTCAGATGAGCAGAGTGTTGTGTGTGAGCGGTGTGCCAAATGAATAGAATGCTGTGTTGTGAGCTATATGCCAAGTGAGCAGAGTGTTATGTATGAGTTGTGTGCCAAATGAACATGATACTGTTTGCAAGTTGTGTTCAGGGTGAGCAGAATGCTATGTGTCAGCTGTGTTCAGAACGAGCAGATATAATACATAGCGAAAGCATAAAGTGTGCAGGAAATGCAAAATACATCACAGAAAATGTAAAAGTGAAGTACGCACCTCGCGCGCGTGATGGGACAAGTGAGGCTCCGACTCCCATAGTAGCAAGTCTGCGGGTGCTCGTCACGCGAAGTCTGTGAAATGATGAAAGGTGCTCGGGGGTAGGATGTGCTCCTGAGGGTGGTGCCTCTCCGGATCAAAAGGTCGAACCCTCGATAGCAATGGTATGACATCAGGCTCGTCCTCTGCTCTCGGGGAGCCCCCACTGTGTGGCGCATGGTCAGCCATCTACAAAATGAGCAAAAAAGAGCGAAATGAGCCAAAATTGCAAAAAGTCAACAAAAGTCAACTCTCGGAAGAGGAAAGTCAAAGAAAGTCAAAGCCCGGGAAAAGATGCTAAACTTTGAGAGAAACATACTTCAAGTGGTGAAAATGGAGAAAGAAGCTCCGAAAACAAATTCTGATTGGTTCAAAATGAAGAGAATCGAAAGTTTTTCGCGAATCAACTTCGCCGGGCGTTGGAATACACGTATAAAGTGTGGATCTGAGAGAGAAAAGTGTCTAGGAAGGAAGGGAGTCAATTTCGGCCTTGTGTTTGTGAGCAAAAGTGATTTGGAGTTGTGTACTTAAAGGGCCGAACTTCAAAAGACCAAGCCGCCCCTATTTTGCTAAACTGGTCAGCCAGGCAGTTTTTCTGGTCGACCGACCACTTAAGTGGTCAACAACTGGTCGGCAGCAAGTCTAGGTGGTCGGAAGCCCTCATAGATGGTCTTCAGGGCCCCATTATCGTCCCTGTGTGTTTTTATGCTGATTGGAGTCCTTGGCTCTCGAGAAAGTGCAAGAAAAGTACATTTTTCAACTCAAAATTTCCCCGCAGGAACTTCAATTCAAGTCTTTGATGCACGGCTCATCGTCACTCGTCAAGAGCGAGGTGTATCCTTTTAAAGTATGTTGTGACCCCTCCAAGAGGTAATCAGAGGTTGCGTTTGAATTGGCCTCGTTAAGGCTTGTATTTCCCTATTTGACATTTTGTTTCAAACATGCTTTTGAAGTTGCACATTTGTCGCATTGTTACGCACACTCGTTGCATTATTATGCACACCATTTCAAATGAATTGTTATGCTCACTTCCCTTGCATTGTTATGCACACTTTACTTGCGTTGTCACGCACATTCAGTTACATTGTTATGCACCTCTTTACTTGCATTGTCACGCACGTTACCTACATTGTTATGCACTCTCATTACTTTCGTTGTCACACACATTACTTGCATTGTTATGTACACCTTACTTGCGTTGTCACGCACGTTAGTTGCATTGTTATGCACCTCATTACTTGTGTTGTCATGCACATTCAGTTGCATTATTATGCATCTCTTTACTTGTGTTGTCACGCACATTACTCGCATTGTTATGCACACCTTACTTGCGTTGTCACGCATGTTAGTTGCATTGTTATGCACCTCATTACTTGCGTTGTCACGCACGTTACTTGCATTATTATGCACCCTCATTACTCGCGTTGTCACGCACGTTACCTGCATTGTTATGCACACTTTACTTGCGTTGTCACGCAGGTTACTTGCATTGTTATGCACCTCTTTAACTCGTGTTTTCACACACGTTCTACCTGCATTGTTATGCACACTTTACTTGCGTTGTCACTCACGTTCTACTTGCATTGTTATGCACACTTTACTTGCTTTGTCACGAACATTCTGCTTGCATTGTTATGCACACTTTACTTGCGTTGTCACGCACGTTCTACCTACATTGTTATGCACACTTTACTTGCGTTGTCACGCACGTTCTACTCGCATTGTTATGCACACTTTACTTGCGTTGTCATGCACGTTCTACTTGAATTGTTGTGTGCCTCTTCACTTGCATTGTCACGCACGTTCCGCTTGCAATGTTATGCACCTTTTCACTTGCATTGTTATGCGCGTTCTAGCTACATGTGTTTCTACTATATTGTATCTGTCAAAGTTTCTTTTTGTGCAGGCACGATGTTGTATTTACGGTCCGTTTGAAGCTGGCATAACCAGACAATGTTGTATGTGCAGTTCAGTCAGAGGAACCCTGGGTGAGATTAGTCCTCTTTGCATGATCATAAGTTATGTTCGGCTTTGTGCATGTCATTTGCATCTTGCCACTGCCTGAGGGTGCATCTCTTTGTTATCTGGGCTTTGACATTCACTCCCGTCACTTCTTGACTTCTGAGTTCTGTCAAAGAGGGGCAACTATAGACACCCCATTTTTGACCAACCTTAAGACTCAAACGTCATTGTTGGAGCGCTCGATGATTGCGCATATTTGTGCTCGTTTCGAGTTTCAGGAGTTTTCGGCTGAGTGCCTTGCCTCCGGGCCTCTGAACTCTTTGTGTTTTGGCTTGGTTTGTAGACCATGCCCTGTTGACCTTGCCTGGAGGGAGAGAGAGGCTTGTAGACCACTTTTTATTGTCGTAGACCACTTTTCCCTCTTGTAGACTAGTGTTCAATTTTTGGAGCCTTCGGCTGTGCGCCTTGTCTCAGGACGTCTTAACGTTCTCCTCTTGGCCTGGTTTTTGGACCATGCCTTGTTGCCTTGGCCTAGAGGGAAACATAGGTCTGTAGACCACCTTTTGTGGCCGTAGACCACCTTTCCCTCTTGTAGACCACTTTCTGCACCCGTAGACTAGTTTTCGAGGCTCCTGGCTGCATGCCTTGTCCCGCTGACTCTTGTCTTGCATCCTTTTTGGTTTGTCTTTGGCACAAACCTTGTTTTCCTTGCTTGGAGGGTGGAATAAGGGTTGTAGACCAGTTTCTCTCCCTAAAGACCACTTTTCTTCCCCACCAACCAATTTTCTGGTTGGCCAACTAGTTTTGGTGGTCTTTGGACCACCAAAAGTTGTCGGCAGCCATGCCACCACCTTGCTTTTTTTGTGCAGACCACCTCTCCCCCTTGCCGACCAGTGTAAGTAACTGGCCGACCACTTCAACTGGTCGGCAGCTTTCCTGTATTTTCTGTAAGTGTTGTGGATGCCAGTTGTGCCAGTTGTTGGGCACAGAAAGCATCCTCCATACACGTGTATGGATGGATTGATTAAAGCTCTTAGCTTGTTCAAGAAGCTTGATTCTTGGTTTTCTGTAAGAGGGAACCTCCTCCCTCTTGTCTCAGGTTCAGAAAAAGTTGCTTAGAGCTATACATATATCATCTATCTCTATATTGCTCCTCCTCTTCATATTTGTGCTTGAAAGTGCTTATTCTTCACACTTTTGCACACAAACACCTAGTGAAACACCACACTCTTGATGCTAAGGCACCTTGAAGCTGGTTTTGGTGTTTTTGGACTGCTTTTGATCCAAAAAGGTTGCTGGAGTTGCTTCCTTGAAGTTGTTCTACAAGGGTGAGTTTCTAACCCCTTAAAGCTTTGTTTTTGTTTAAGTCTTTGGCCCTATTTGCATGCTGATTTAGGCCTAACTTTAAACTGCAAAAAGCTCTGATTTTAAGTGCTTAAGATGTTTGTTTGAGGCTTCCTTGGTGTTGGGGGTGATCTACTGCCTTGCATGCGCTATTTGCTAGGCTTTTGAGCCATCACTTTAGGCTTTTGTTTTAGCCTTTATTTGGCCTTTCTACCATTGAATTCTAGAGGAATTTCAGTGGTGGATACTTGGTTTTGAGACCCCAAATGGGTGGGGGTTGTCCCCCCTCATCTTCTCTTGTATGCTTGTGTTAATGGCTCATCACAAGAGCATGTATTTCTATCTTCTTGAAGCTTTGTTTGAGAGCTTTTTTTGTGACCTTTTAGACCTACCATGACTCTGTTTTTGGTTATCTTGGTCACCCCTTGCATGCTTCTTGTATGTGTAGTGCAATCCTCTTTGTAGCTTATCAAAGTAGCATGTTTGTTAAGCATGTTTTGGCTCCATCTTAGCATGTCTCAGGCCTTATTTCAGCATGATATACCTCTGTCTAGGGTTGGTTTGATTACCTCTTGTATGCTCCTTGCACTTGTAGTGCAATCCTCCATACTAGCCTAACATGCATCATGATTTAGACCATCATTCTAGCATGATTTTGGCTCAACTCCAGCAAGCTTTTACTCATGTTTTAGCATGCTCTATGTCTGATTTAAGTGTTTTGGGTCATGCATGCCTTACTTTGTTTAGCCATAGTGCATTCTACCTCCTTAGCTTTGAGTTTCCAAGCCACTAGCATGAATTCCTTGGGCTATTTGCATGTATTAGCATCATTTGGTATGTGATTTCAGTGCATGTAGTGTGGCCACACACTCACATCTTTCACTCTTTCAATGGTTTGGAGGGTTGGTGCTTTATGTCTTAAGTATGAGCCAATATGTATGCCATCTTGCCTAAGCCTTTGGGCTGCCATATCAGTGTGTTTTTGGTGTTTTTTTGCTATGATACAACTCTGATTTTTGTTGATGAAGTCATCTCATGCTTGGTTTTGGTAGGTATAGTGTAATCCTCCTTATTGGCCTTGCATACTCCATGCTTCATGCCTTCATGCTAGCTTGTTTTGGCTATACTCTATGCATGTTTCAGCACTGTTTTGACATGCTCTAGGACTGTTTTGGGTGTTCTTGGACTTTTGGTGCTTTTTATGCATGCCTATAGTACAAGTGCCTATGCTAGTTTTAAGCTTTGAGCCTCCTAGCATGCTTCCTTTATACCATGTGCATGTTTTGGCATCATTTGGAATGATATTTCAGAGCATTTAGTGTTACCATACTTCCATGTTTGTCATTCTTTAGGTGCTCTTGAGAGTTGCACCTTCATGCCTTGTTGATGAGCCATTGCATAAGCATGTGTTCTTTGCCTTTTTGTGCCTAACTTTTGGTGTGAATTTGCCACTATTTTGGAGCATCTTAGGTTTGTCCATATGTGGTTTAAGTCCATTGAGCATTGTTTTTGCATGTCACTTGTGAGATGCTCTTTCCTAGCTTTGATGCCTTAAGCTTATAAGCTTGCCATGCATGCATTGTTTGCATGATAGAATCTCGTGCATGCCATTCTAGCATTGGTAGAATATCGTGTTGTTTGCATGTTGTTTGCATGATGTTGCATTGCATTTTATTTGCATCTTGTTGCATTGCGTTGTGTTTGCATGTTGTTCGCATGTGCATGCATTGCATTGTGTTTGCATTCCATTAGCGTTGATAGGTTGATCATGTTGCATTGCATTGTGTTTGCATGCCATTAGCGTTGCTACGTTGATCATGTTGCATTGCATTATGTTTGCATGCCATTAGCGTTGATAGGTTGATCATGTTGCATTGCATTGTGTTTGCATGCCATTAGCATTGATAGGTTGATTGTTGCATTGCATTGTTGTTTGGATGGAGTGCTAATCCAAACACGAGAAACGAGGGACGTTTCATACTTGAAGTGATAAAACGTGCCTCATTTCTCGGTCGCCGATGCTCTTGATCATGCATGATAGAGTTTAAGGCCCTTATGTATTATTTGTGCATTCATTAACATTGAATTGTGCAAACTCGACTTCTCGGCCATCGTGCATTGCAATGCTCGGTTGGTGGCCTGAGAGTTGAGAACCGCACTCCTTTGAGCTCATGAAATGATAGGGAGAGTGGTTGTGCACACATACCTTGCAAATACACTGCTGTGCCCCTTCTTGTTCTCTGTTGCAGCAAAATGGAGTTGGGCAGAATTTTCTAGTCGGCAGACCAGAAAAAGTTGCTGGCTGACCAGTTTTTATGGTCTGCAGCAAGTTTGGGTGGTCGGCAGGTGGTCTACACCACCATTTTCTGGTTGGCAGCCTTCTTGGAGGTTTCCATGATAGAGTAGAAGCTATCTAGAGGTTCTTGCAGTGATCTGAAATCAAATGCAAACAGAGGCAAGTTGGGGCATAGCGATGGATTTCCGAACGAGGCGACCAAGCATGCATGCACCCCTCGCCCCGAGGACCTCTTCTTAATGCTTTACTTAGCTGCTTTGCTTATTTAGTTAGTTTGATGGTTTTGTACTTAATTAGTTAACGCGTTTAGCCATTCATTTGTTTTGTAATAATTAGTTAACTAGGATTAGTTAATTAGTTTCGTTTTGTAATAATTAGTTTAATTAGCTTAGATTAGCTAGTCAGCTTATTATTCGGACCCTCCGTCGAGAGGGCACAACTGTTGTAATAAGTGTGCGTGTGTGTGATGCATGTCTTCCAACCCCCATTTCTTTCTTCCTTTTACTTATCAGTTTTCGTTGGTTAGTTTTACGGCATGTTTCAATTGGCATCCTTATGCTACGAATGTTTGCATTCATTCATCTGTCTTGTATGCACCGGGCACGGCGCATCATACTAACTGCATTGTATTTCAATACCAATTTGAATACATGTTATCAAGTCGCATTCACATGACATCTTAGATTAGCCGAGCCTATCTTAGTTGCATTTTGCATGTGTTGCATTAGGCATTGTTGACATAGCTAGGATCACGCATTGATTTCTAACACAGCTTTTGTTTTGGCTCGGAGTACTAGGTAAGCTTTTAAGCTTTAGCATCCTTGCATGTGTGCAAGTGACTGCCATGATAGCATGTTTGCCATGAGGCTATGTGCTTAACTGCTATAACTGCTTGAATGTCTGTGGATGGAGGCTTGATTGCCTGAATTAGAACAATTCATCAAAATGTGAGTTTTAAGCCCACTTGAGAGTGGCAAAATCATGTTGTTTTGTAAGCCCACTTGAGGGTGGCAAATCCGCGACTTAGCCTACTCGCGAGTAGCACTTTCAAACCATTTTCAAACAAACGAACATGAGATGTTTTTGTTTCAATCCACGTGATTGAGTCTATACTTGTATGATGTGCGCATCACATAGTAAGCTAGCAAATAAACCGGAATAAGAACACATGTGTTTTCAAAAACAACATATCTTGTTAGTAGAGGCCGATCTTTGATCGGGGCGAACAGGGGTGCTCATTTCATGACCTTCCCCCCTCGTACCCAAGTTCTCGAGTCGAGGTAACTTTGGTGATGACGGACGTGTCGCCTTCGGCACGAGTCAGGGTTTCCTAAATTTTCCCAAAAAAAATATTTAGGTGGCGACTCTGAAATCTGGCAAAGCAGTCCATGTTTGGCACTTCGTGATTAAAATCAGTTTTCCAAAATGATTTTCCGGATTTGGACTCTTTGGTGATTTATCAGTCTTACATTGCACTTTGTGAGATTAGATTCAGAACCGTGACAGGAGTTCGAACTGTAGTAGCTAGAACCACGATTCACGCCCTTGCGCGCGGAGCGAAGTTCGGGCGGTCTACACCCGTTGATATGTGGCCCCCGCATTCTTCAGCCCAAACGGCATCACCCTATAACAATAAGTTCCCCACGGGGTGGTGAAAGCAGTCTTCTCCCTGTCTTCGGGTGCCATCAAAATCTGATTATAATTTGAAAATCCATCCATGAACGAGAGTAGCGCATGCCTAGCAGTGAAGTCCACTAATTCGTCGATATGCGGCAGAGGAAAGTCATCCTTCGGACTGGCTTTGTTCAAATCCCTGAAGTCCACACATACCCGAATTCTGCCGTCCTTCTTCGGCACCAGAACTATATTGGCCAACCAAGTAGGGTACTCAGATACCAACAGGAACCCTGCGTCAATCTGCTTGGTGACCTCTTCTTTGATCTTTAGAGCCCAGTCCGGGCGGATCCTTCGGAGCTTCTGCTTAACAGGTCGGGTCTCTGGGTCAAGAGGGATCTGGTGCTGTACAATCTCAGGATCGATTCCAGGCATGTCTTCGTAGGACTATACGAAAACATCTTTGAAATCTTTTAATAAAGCGAGAAAGTGCTCGTGCTCCTCTGAAGACAACGTGGACCCGATCTGGACCAGCCGCAGGTCCTTCTCAGTACCAACGTTAATTAAAGTGATTTCATCAACCAAAGGTTTTACAAACCTCTCATGCTCTTGATCAATCAAACGTTGCAAAACCAGAGGAATTTCTTCCTCGTCGTTTTCATCAAAATTTTGAAAATCCCGATTAATGCAATAAATTAAAGGCACAGAAAAGTACTCGGAAGCCACAGTCGTACCATTCTCATTAATAACATTCAGTTCGCCTGATTCCTCTATTACAACAAACTCAAAGGAAAAAGAAAAAGACGACCTGGACAGGACAGTGGTATCCGGGTTATCACCCCCAAGAATACCGGACTCAGACTCAGACGAGCTGGAACCTGATTCCGACTCCACAGACTCAGTGGAATCAGATTCCGGCTCACTACTTGACCTGGTGCTACTCGATAAAAAGCCCTCATCATATTGCCAGACGAGGGAGGGTGCGATGGATGCATCTAGAATGTTTGAAGATGGGCACACAGCCGCTTCATTCCCGATCATGGAAACTGAGAAGTTATCCGCCAAGCACTCCAGTACGGTCAGAGGATCTGAGAGTAGACAAGCCAGTGCTACCCCATCTCGATTTTTGTGCTCTCAGAATCCTCCTCCTTGCACTGCTCAGCCTCAGCTGGTGGGTCTGTTTGCTCCTCGGCAACATCATCCCTGGACAATTGCAAGTCAAAGAAAATCTCAAATCTCGGCAAGCATCGCCTCTCTTAGCCATGGCTCCAGAAAGCTGCAGAATGGGAAGTCTTTCCCCTCCTAGACAAAGCGTCCATTCAGGGACCCCTGGATAGGTCGGTGCATCAATTCATAATGCTTCCCAGCTTGTTTTGCCCTGGCTCTTCCTGCCATCTCTCTTCATTTCCTCACCCAATCCTCCTTGGTAGGCAGATAACCTAGACAAAAGGTATGTGGATTATGCGGCACTTCGGCTGATGTTGCAACGCCTTTCTGGCCACTTCGCCCTAATCCCATCCCGGGGATGTGCTGTAGCTTGTTCATAAGGTAGACAGACTGTGCGCTGATGTATAGACGCTCATCAACAGCTAGTACATTCCATACAACGCGGGCCTCAGTAAGGGTGAATCCTAAGAAAAACACATCCTCCACGCCATGCTCAATCTCCAGAACTGGTGTAGAAACCTCTGGCGGTGGATGTATCGAAGAATTCTGAAAGACGATTGCCACCCCCTTCCAGTGGGGGTACTTCCGTATCTAGTGTAGGGTGGAAGAGATAGCCTTCACCTGGTGAAGCCACGGCCACCCCAAGAGTAGATTGAAGGTTGCGTGAACGTCCAAGACATGAAACTCAATGTCCCATTGCCCCGGACCAACCTGAGTCTGAATCTGTACAATCCCCATCACCTCTCTGCTGGTATTATCATAATGCAGACCACCAGAACTCCGCTCCGCGCACGAGGGCGCAAATTGTAGTTCTAGCTACTACAGTTCGGACTCCTGTCACGGTTCTGAATCCAATCTCACAAAGTGCAATGCAAGACTGATAAATCACCAAAGAGTCCAAATCCGGCAAATCATTTTGGAAAATCGATTTTAATCAAGAAGTGCCAAACATGGACTGCTTTGCCAGATTTCAGAGTCGCCACCTAAATTTTTTATTTTGGGAAATTTAGGAAACCCTGACTCATGCCTAAGGCCACATGTCCATCATCACCAAACTTGCCTCGGCTCGGGAACTTGGGTACGAGAGGGGAAGGTCCTGAAATGAGCACCCCCGCTCACCCGATCAAAGGATCGGCCTCTACTAACATGATATGTTGTTTTTGAAAACACACGCGTTCTTATTAGGGTTATTAATCTAGAATTACTATGTGATGTGCACAACATACAAGTATAGGCTAAATCACTCAATTTGGAACAAAACATCTCATGTTTGTTTGTTTGAAAAATGGTTTGAAAGTGCTACTCGCAAGTAGGCTAAGTCGCGGATTTGCCACCCTCAAGTGGGCTTAAAACACACATTTTGATAAATTGTTCCAATTCAAGCAATGAAGCCTTCATCCACAGGCATTCAGGCAGTTAATCACTTAAGCAGTTAGCCTCATGGCAAGCATGCTATCATGGCAATATGCATATCTCATGCAGTATGCTAAAGCGTAAACACTCACAGTGTACTCCGAGCCAAACAAAACCAATTAGAAATCAGTGCATAATCCTATTGATACAAGATGCCTAATGCAACACATATAAAATACAACTAAAATAGGCTCGGCTATCTAAAATGGCATATGAATGCGACAATTGATACATGTATTCAAATAGGTATTGAAATACAATGCAGTTTGTATGATGCGCCCGGCATGCAAAACAAATGAATGATACACGCATGCAAACATAAGTATGCTAATTGAAACATGCCCTAAAGCTAACCATCGAAAGCGGTTAAGTAAAAGGGAGAAAGAAATTGTGGTTGGAAGACATGCATTACACACACGTACACTTATTACCAAATTCGCCTTCTCAACGGAGGGTCCGAATAATAAGCTAACTAGTTAATCTAAGCTAATTAAACTAATTATCACAAAACGAAGCTAATTAACTAACAAGTTAACTAATTAGTTATTACAACACAAATTGATTAGTTAAGCGCATCAACTAATTAGGTACAAAACCATCAAACTAGCTAACTCAGCAAAGCAGCTAAGTAAAGCAGTAAGAAGAGGTCCTCGGGGCGAGAGGTGCATGCATGCTCGGTCGCCTTATTTGGAAATCCATCGCTATGCCCCAACTTGCCTTTGTTTGCATTTGACCTCAGAACACTACACAAGCTTCCAGATAGCTTCTACTCCAACATGGAGACCTCCAGGAGGGCTGCCGACCACTTAATGGGGTTGTAGACCACTTGTAGACCACCTAAACATGCTGCAGACCAGAAAACGTGGTCAGCCAGCTACTTTTTCTGGTCTGCCGACCAGAAAATCCTGCCAAGCTCCAATTTGCTGCAACAGAGAACAAGAAGGGGCACAGCAGTGTATTTGCAAGATGTGTGCACAACCACTCTCCCTATCATTTCATGAGCTCAAGGGAGTGCGGTTCTCGACTCTCGGGCCACCAACCATGCATCGCAATGCATGATGGTTGAGAAGCCAAGTTTGCACAATTCAATGTCAATGAATGCACAAATAACACATAAGGGCCTTAACCTCTATCATGCATGATCAAGAGGGTTGGCGACCGAGATATGAGGCATGTTTCATCACTTCAAGTATGAAATGCCCCTCGTTTCTCGTGTTTGGATTAACACTCTATCCCAAGCACAATGCAATGCAACATGATCAACCTATCAATGCTAATCATGCAAACACAATGCAATGCAACATGATCAACCTATCAATGCTAATGGCATGCAAACACAATGCAATGCAACAATATGCAAACAACATGCAATGCAACAAAATGCAAACACAATGCAACGTAAGAACACGCAAACAACATGCTCTTCTATGAATGCTAGAATGGCATGCACGAGTTTCCAACATATGAACAATGCATGCATGGTAAGTTTAGAAGCCTAAGGCGTCAAAGCTAGGAAAGAACATCTCACAAGAGGCATGCAAAACAATGCTCAATGGACTTAAACCGAATTTGGACAGACCTAAATCATGCCAAAACAGTGGCCAAAATGCTGAAATGATGGCTTGAAAAGGCAAGATATGTATGCTCATGCAATGGCCCATCAACTAGGCAATAAGAGCACAACTCTCAAACATGATTAAGAAGTGACAAACATGGAAGTGTGACAACACTATATGCACTGAAATCATGTATGAAACAATGTTAGATCATGCACATGTCACAAATGAAGCATGCTAGGAGGCTCAAAATTCAAGGCTAGCAAGGCCAATTGCACTACAGCTATGTAATACATGAACCATATGGCCGAGACAACCCAAAAAACAATCCTAGAGCATGTCAAATCAAGGCTAAAACATGCAAGGAGTGTAGTCAAAACAAGCTAGCATGGTAAGCTAAAACATCAAGTAAGCTAGGCCAATGAGCATGATTACACTACACCTATCAAAACCAAGCATGAAATGACTTTACCAACAAAAATCAGAGTTGTATCATGGAAAAATAACACCAAAAACACACTCAAATAGTAGCCCAAAAGCCTAGGCAACATGGCATACATATTGGCTCATGTTTAAGGCATAAAGCACCAACTCTCCAAATCATTGAAAGAGCGAAACATGTGAGGGCATGACCACACTATAAACACTGAAATCACATACCAAATGATGCTAACACATGCAAATAGCCGAGGAATGCATGCTAGTGGCTTGGAAACTCAAAACTAGTGGGCAAGATTGTACTATAGATGTACAAAGCAAGAAATGCATGACCAAAACAACTTAAAACAGTGCTCAAGCATGGAAAAACATGAAGAAAAGCTTGCTGGAGTGGAGCCAAAAACATGCTAGAATGATGGTCCAAAGCATGATGTATGTTAGGCTAGTTAATGGAGTTGCACTACAAGTGCAAGGAGCATGCAAGAGGCTATCAAACCAACCCTAGATAGAGCTATAACATGCTGAAATAATGCCTAAGACATGCTAAGATGGAGCCAAAACAAGCTTAACAAACATGCTACTTTGATGAGCCATCAACACGAGCACACAAGAGAAGAGGAGGGGGAAAAACCCCCACCCATTTGAGACCTCAAAACACACTTTCCACCACTGAAATTCCTTTGGAATTCAGTGGTAGAAAGGCCAAATAAAGGTGATCACAAAGGCCTAAAGTGATGGCACAAAACAAAGCCAAACAAGGCATAAAAGGGGGTAGACTACCCCCAACACCAAAGAGGCCTCAAACCAACATTTCAAACACTTAAAATCAAAATTTTTTGCAATAGAAAGTTAGGCCTAAAACATCATGCAAATAGGGCCAAAAGCTTAATTAAAAACAAAGCTTTAAAGGTTAGAAACTCACCCTTGAAGAACAATTTCAAAGCAGCAACTCCAGCAACCTTTTTTTGACCAAAAGCTATCCAAAAACTCCAAAACCAGCTTCAAGGTGCCTCAGCTCCAAGAGTATGGTGTTTAAGTAGGTGTTTGTGTGCAAAAATGTGAAGAAACTACACTTTTAAGCACAAATATGGTGAGAAAGAAAGAAATATAGAGATAGAGATATATGTATATGCCCTAAGCAATTTTCTCAACCTAAGACAAGAGGGAGGAGGCTTCCTTTTATAGAAATCCATGCCTTAAGCTTGTTAGACAAGCTAAAGGCTTCAAGCAATCCCTCCATACACGTGTATGGAGGATTTCTTCTGTGCCCAACAGCTGGCACAACTGGTAAGAAAATATCTGTAGAAAAATACAAGAAAGGCGCCGACCAGTTGAAGTGGTCGGCCGACCACTCCCACTAGTCGACCGACCACAAAAGGTGGTCTGCAAGGACAAAAAGTGGTCGGCAAGGGGGAAAGGTGGTCTGCACAGAGAGAGGAAGGTGGTGGCATGGCTGCAGACCACTTCAGGTGGTCCACAGACCACTCACCCTAGTTGGCGACCAGAAAACAGGCTGGCAAGAGGAAAAAGTGGCTGGCAAGGCCAAAAAGTGGCTGGCAAGTGTCCAAATTGAAGCCCCAGAAGTAAGCTTTCCAATGGTGGCAGCCTTGCATCAAAATTCCAACTGTGTAAAAAGTTATGCCTATTTTAGTGAAGCCGCTCAGTTTCGATCCTACCCGAATTTATGCCGAACTTCTCCTCAACTAGTTTTCTTCTCTCCTCTCTCATTTTTTTCAACCCCAAACCCCTGAACAAGGTGTTTTGAAAGATTTTTCAAAAGAGTTTATCTCTCCTTCATTCATTTCCACTTTGTCCTTGCTCGGTTTACCGAAAAGCGCAACATTTAACAAAATGAGAGCGTCGGAACATCGTAGGAACCTATTTTCAAAAATGTTTTGAAAGAGAGGGTTTCAAGGTCTACAAACCGTTCAAAATAGCTTTGGTCCAAAATGAGGTGTAAGGTTGGGATTTGACTCTCCTCTTGCTGAAGGTGTCGAACCTTTCCACTGCACATCTTTCAACACCAAGTAAACCATCAGTAGCGCCCAAGTCTTAAGGGCGGTCAAAAATGGGGTGTCCACACATAGGCCCGTATCACCTGGGCCGTAGGCACAAAATCCGTGGGCTTCAACCCGATAGCATATGCCGTTCTCGACGGAGACACGTTGATAGCAGATCCTGTGTCAACAAGGACCACCGGTACCCATTTCTCTCTACACTCGACAGAGATATAGAGCAGTTTGTTATGATCGGAGCCCTCAGGCAGTAGTTCCTGTCGGTGAAGGTCAAGGTCGGGGAAGCTCCTCCTGGGAAGACTAACCCTACCAACAGCTTGGGTGTGGTGCCAATTGAAAGTTTCGCCATCTCCATGGCAGAAAGGACGGCCTGTCTATGACCTCTTGAGGCCATAAGCAGTCCCCAGATAGAGATGTCTGCTTGGATTTTCATAAGCTGTTTTAGTACAGCCTCTTCCTCGAGCAGTTTTCCTTCTGCCTCTCCGCTTCTTTGTCCTTTCCGGACGCTTCTGACTGATCCAAACATAGGGACTTGAAATACCGCCCACTCCTGGTCATATGGTCGACCTCCTCCACATACCATGTGTCGTCGGTTGGTTCTGCCCCCAGTCTTCGTTGGTGTGGGCAAGACGTAAGTCATCGTCCACCCACCACATCCCGTCAACAATCAATAGACAGTTGTCTGGTCCCATTGCAACTGTTTTTGTGCTCGCAGCACATTTCGTCTCCGCAGGGGCTTTGGCCTTCCTAGCCCTCTCAAGATCCTTGATCTTTTCTTGCTCAAGCCGCTTTAGTGCAACCTGCTGTTCAGTATCTACTGTATTTAAACTGCCCGGATCTAGAGCAAAATTCTTAACACTGGTGCTCTCCGGTGATGCTTTCTGTCTCTCGGCCATTTCGGCCACTGCTGATATTCCGACTTCTGATTGCCCCTGTTCTGGCTAAGACACCCCAACAACATCCGGCTCGTCACTGAGCCATCTTGTATTTTCTGCTGATCCATCCAGATCAAACCAGTTAACAGTCACGTCCCTCGGATTCTGTTCATTGAAGAACTGAAGGTTGGCAATATCCTCTTCCACCTCTACTAGGTCATCTAACCCCTGACTAGGTCTATCCTCCCAAACCATGTTGATCTCTGCTCCAACCGGCAATTCTACCCTCAGCTTAGCCTGGCCTGTTGATGTTATGTAACCGCTCGGCTTGTACGCAAAGTTCCCAGACCCCTCAGGCTCTGAATCAACATTCCCATCTGCCTCCAAAGTCACCCTGGTTCTATCTTTGACAATCACCACCACCGGTTTGGGTTGGGTTTGGGAGGTGCTCAACATGCACAAGTTCATGCTGTATGGAATGAACACCCCAGGCTTGGGTAGGTAGGAGGGCGTGATGTATATGCTTGGGTCATATGAAATGGCCGCGGTTTGGATCAGGTTGATGTATTTAGGTGGAGCTTGGTTATGTGGTGGGAGTGGGTTGGTGGTGATATTCAGCTTTTGTGGTGGTGCGATCACCTTGTTGTCAATGAGATCCTAGATCTCATGACGCAGCCTGAAGCACTGGTCAGTGTCGTGACCATGTTGTTGGTGAAAGGCATAGTATTTAGTCGAGTCATGCTTTGGAGGGAGAGGATCGGGTAGAGGCCGTTGTTCTAACGGTTTTAGATGTCCTTTCTTGAGTAGGACTCCCAGAGCTTTGGACAAAGGCATATACAGTTGGGTGAAAACCCTCTTGCCTCAGTGTGGATAATTCAGAGTTTGGGGGTTTGAAGTGGAAGTACCAGCAAAAGGATTGGCTGTTTTGGGTGTGGTGTAGTGACCATGCCTACATGGAAGTTTTGGCAGCTGCAACACTACTCGTGCCTGCATTCACACTGCGGGTAAATGCCCTCTTGGGCTGCTCTCTTTCGTGGTCAATCAGACCCTGCTTCATGGCGTCCTCAATCTGTACCCTAATCTCGTGTAAATCCACAAAGGTGGGGAGGGGAAAGACGATCATCTTTTGCATCAGTTTGGGTTGGAGGTTGCGCACAACCATCCGTATCTGATCCTTGTTGACCGGCCTGATGGTCATCATAGAAGCTTTGGCCCTCCAACGGGTTACAAAGTTGGAGAAGCTCTCTTTCGACTCCTGTCTGGTTGTCTCAAGATCACGAGTTGTTCGATCTGTGTGTTGTAGGACTATTGAGCTACAAAGGCCTCAGCCATCTCCTCTCAGCTTCTCTTGACAGAGTCCTCCAACTTTGCGTACCAAATAGCCGCAACACCCGACAGGGTCTGGCCGAAGAGTGATAGTTTTTGGAGTCTCGTCAAGCCCATCGGGCACAAAATATCTGAGAACAGCCTCAGATGAACCATGGGGTCACCCGAGCTGTCAAAACGGTCTATGTGGGGTATTTTAAACCGATCCGGCAAAGTCACCGCTGAATTGGTGTATCAATCCTCTATGTCTGGAATGGAATTGTTGACCCCCTGGGCCCGCTTAAACAGCTTCTCAACCTTACTCATCTTCAGAGCAGTCGGGTCCATCTCAGATTCAAATGGTGTGTTTGTTGAGGAGGGCGGTGTCTTTGAAATCTGCGGTAAAACTGGTGGCGGGACTGGCCCGGTTGGAACGTCCGTATTCTCCTGGACGTGAGCTATTTCCCCGGGTATTGGAACCCTAGGTGGGGTTGGAGGTGGATGCGAAGAAGATGCTCTGGCTTGTTGCGGTTGCGGTTGTTGTTGTTGCTGAAGTCTGGCAATCAACTCTGTTTGCTGGGCAACAACCTCAGCCTGACTGTAGACACCCCATTTTTGACCGTCCACAAGACTTGGACATCACCGCTTGAACACCCGGTGATTATCCATGTTCGTGTTCGTTTTGAGTTCCCGGGGCCGACTGCGCGCCGTGCCTCAAGATCTCTTAACCGGTTTGTTCTGTGCTTGGTTTTCCACCAAGGCTTGTGTGTGTTTGCATTTGAGGGTAGGGGAAGGCCTGTTAGCCATCCCTAGAACCCACCGGCTGCCTCACACCTCCACCGGCTCTCCCTAGTAGCCATCGGCACTCTTTTATCCAGATCCTTGGCCGATCGGCACT